>JAXIVD010000302.1:125025-167525 GCA_036785275.1 Cancer borealis | reverse complement strand
AACTCGTATCTTGAATACTTGGATACTGACAAATTATAGATCGAAGTGCTTAGAGATATGTTGTCATCCACTATTCATCCGCTATTAGTACGGCCTGTGCCTTATTATTTACTTGGTAAAGCATCTTTCGACTTATGTTAGGTTGATTATGTTATGTTAGGTACGGTTTAGTTCGGTTAGGCTCGGTTATATAAGCTTTTTACCCTCAAATTATCTATAAGCGAGCAATATGAGGATACAACATTCGTTAGGTTATGTTTAGATTAGGTTAGGTAATGTTATGTTTGGTTAGGTACGGTTTGGTTCGGTTATGCAAGCTTTTTATATTTTATTATCCCAAAGTTAGGCACGTGCCGTACAGTGGCGTATGGTGGTTTCTGTCACTGGGTGTGCTGAACAGTGATTCTGTCCATAACTAACATATATCTAATTACTGATGTGTGTGTGTGTGTGTGTGTGTGTGTGTGTGTGTGTGTGTGTGTGTGTGTGTGTGTTTGTGTGTGTGTGTGTGTGTGTGTGTGTGTGTGTGTGTGTGTGTGTGTGTGTGTGTGTGTGTATTTACCTAGTTGTATTTACCTAGTTGTAATTTACAGGGTTCGAGCAAGGCTCATTATGTCCTGTCTCCATAACTATATTTATCCAATTTTTCCTTAAATGTATGCACACTGGTTGCTGTGACAACTTCTTCACTTGAGCCATTCCACATATCCACCGTTCTATGAGGAAAACTGTACTTCTTGATATCCCTCAAACACTGACTCTTCACAATCTTCTTAGAATGCCCTCTCGTTCTTCTGTCCACACCTCCAGTTACCGTAACCAAATCCTGTCTGTCAATCTTCTCTATGTGATTTACCATTTTGTACATCGTAATCATATCTCCCCTTTCTCTTCTCTCCTGCAATGTTGACAAACTCATTTCTCTCAATCTCTCTTCATAGGTTAGATCTTTCAATTCCGGTACCATCTTTGTAGCTGTTCTCTGAATCCTTTCCAACTTCCTTATATCTTTCTTCATATGTGGTGACCACACCACCGCTGCATATTCCATCTTGGGCCGTATCATGGTGGTTATAATTTTCTTCATCATACTTGTATCTAAATAGTGAAACGCCATCCTAATATTTGTTAGCAATCCATACGTTGAGCCAAATATCCCATTTATATGCCTTTCCGGGGACAGGGTGTCTTGAATAATCACTCCCAGATCCTTTTCTTCTTTACTTTTTGTTATTAAATTGTCCCCCAATTTGTAATCCCATGTGGGTCTTCTTTTACTCTTCCCCATCTCCAACACATGACACTTTTTAGCATTGAATTCCAATTTCCACCTCAGGCTCCATTCATGAATCTTATCCACATCTGTCTGCAACTCCTTACAATCTTCCTTACTCTTTACTACCCTCATCAGCTTTGCATCATCTGCAAACAGGTTTATATAGCTATTCAAGCCTTCCTGCATATCATTCACATATATCTGGAACATGATGGGTGCCAGCACTGATCCCTGTGGTACTCCACTTGTTACTACACTCCACTCTGAATATGTGTCTCTAATCACAGTTCTCATTTCTCTATCCTTTAGATAATCTGTCATCCAATCCAGCACTACTCCCTTCACTCCTCCCATATGGTTCATCTTCCACAACAGTCTTTTGTGTGGGACTCTGTCAAATGCTTTCCTGATGTCCAAGTACACTGCATCCACCCAGCCTTCCCTGTCTTGCACTTCATCAATCACTCTCGTATAAAAACTCAGCAAGTTCGTCACACAAGATCTACCTTTTCTAAATCCGAATTGGCTCTCATTTATCACCTTATTCTCCTCCAAATAGCTTACCCATCTTTCCTTGATAAACGTTTCACACAACTTGCCCACAACACTAGTCAACGACACAGGTCTATAATTCAGTGGCTCCGTCTTTTTCCCTCCTTTATAAATCGGCACAATATTAGCTCGTTTCCATTCTCTTGGTACTTTTCCTTCCTTCAAGGAGCTGCTAATCACATTCCAGATTGGTTCCACCAATTGCTCCCTACATTCTCTTAAAGTCCAGCCCAATACTCCATCCGGTCCCATTGCTTTTCTCACATCCAACTTTTCCAATAGTTTTCCAATTTCCTGTCTTTCCACTCTTACCTCCCGCAGTCCCTCCTGCTTCTCTTCTACAATCGATTCTATAAATTCCTCTTCCACATTAAACACAGATTTAAAACTCTCATTCATAAGCTCACTCGTCTCTTTTGCTGTTTCATAAATCCGACCTTCTCTCTCCAGTTTATCAATGGTCTCCCTGCTCTTCATCTTTCCATTAATGTATCTGTAAAACAACTTAGGTTCTTTCTCACATTTCTGTACTATATCCCTTTCAAAACTTCTCTCTTCTTCTCTCCTTATTCTAACATATTCGTTTCTTTCATTTCTATACTGCTCTCTGTTGATATCGTTTCGGTTCTTCATCCACTTCTTCCATGCTTTGTCCTTCCTTTTCTTAGCTTCCACACATCTTCCATTAAACCAACTATATTTACCTTCTCTCACCCTGTACACAGGTACATACTTTTGCATTCCCTCGTTATACTTTTCCAGAAATAATTCATACTTCTCCTGTACTGTCAAGTCTTTCATCACATTCTTCCAGTCTATATTCCCAAAAAACTTCCTTAACTCTTCAAAATTTGCTCTCGCATGGTTCAACCTTCCATTTTTATGATCCTCCTTCCATTTCATCGCCTTCATGTCCTGCATTTCCACTTCCAGTACCACATGATCACTCTTTCCAATCGGACTTGTATATTCAATAATCGGTTTGACTTCAGGTCTCTTCGTAAACACCAAATCAAGCACTGATGGTTCTTCTTCTCCTCTATACCTTGTGGCTTCATCCACCCATTGTTCCATCGTATTCACCAGTGCCAGTTGCAACAGCTTCTCACTCCACACCCCTTCACCTCCTTTCACTTCCATTTCCTCCCAGTTTACCCCCTTGTAATTAAAGTCCCCCACTAATAGTACTTTTTTACTTCTCCTTATCATATCGTCCAAGCACTGCCAAACTTCCTCTTGCATCCTTCTATGCTCCTCTTGTCTCCATGCATTCGTTTTGGGTGGTACATACGTTAATATGACTCTCCTCCTCTCCCCTTTATTATTTTTAATCACAACGCTTATCACCTCAGCCATGTCCTTTCCATACTGCACATCCTCTACATATATGTCTTTTTTAACCATAATTAGCACTCCCCCACCTCCTTTGTCTTTTCTGTCCCTCCTCCAGATATTGTAACCCTCATTCTTAAAGTTTAGTTGAACTTCTTGCTTGAGTTTCGTTTCTGCTAAGCATACCACTTCAGGTCTGTTAACTTCTAGGTAATCTTTCAATTCCAGCACTCCCGAGAGTAAACCATCAATGTTTGTATACATCACTTTCAACGCCCCATTTTCCACATTAACTTTTCTTCCTTCTACTACTGTTGTTCTCCCTCCTCTTGTGCTCCCACTTCCTCCCTCTCTCTCCCCCTCATGTACCATTTCCGTAGTTTCATGTCCATCATGTGTGTGTGTGTGTGTGTGTGTGTGTGTGTGTGTGTGTGTGTGTGTGTGTGTGTGTGTGTGTGTGTGTGTGTTATTCACTGTCACAGTCTGCTGCTGGTCTCATTCGAGACAGCCGGCCGTTCCCCTATGGAAAGAGCTCAGAGCTCATAGTGACCAATCTTTGGGTTGGACCGAGACCACTCACACACAACACACCGGGACAACGAGGTGTCACAACCCCTCGACTTACATCCCGTACCTACTCACTGCTAGGTGAACAGAGGCTACACGTGAAAGGAGACTCGCCCAAATATTCTCCGTCCATCCAGGGGATCGAACCCTGGCCCCTCGGTTGTGAGCCGAGTGCGCTAACCACTACGCTAGCGGACCGTGTGTGTGTGTTTGTGTGTGTGTGTGTGTGTGTGTGTGTGTGTGTGTGTGTGTGTGTGTGTGTGTGTGTGTGTATTTACCTAGTTGTATTTACCTAGTTGTGGTTTACGGGAGGGGAGTAATCTCATATTGTCCCGTCTTTATATCTTACTTTATCCAACTTGGCTTTAAAGCTGTGTACACTGGTGGCGTTTACAATATCTCCACTTAATTCATTCCAGGTGTTGACCACTCTGTACGGAAAACTGTACTTCTTGATGTTCCTAATACAACGCTCCTTCTTCAGCCTCTTTCCATGTCCCCTTGTACTTCTGGCCTCCAGATTTAACAACTCTCCATCAATTCTATCCAGGGTGTTCACCATTTTATAAACTCCTATCAAGTCCCCTCTCTCTCTCCTACTCTCAAGCGTAGGAAGTTCCAGTTTCCTCAATCTTTCTTCATATGTGAACTCTCTCAATTCCGGTACTATCTTGGTGGCTGCCCTTTGCACCCTCTCCAATTTTCTAATATTTTTCTTTGTGTGAGGGGATCATACAATCGCCGCATACTCCAATCTCGGTCTAATCATAGCGGTAATCAGTTTTCTCATCATATCGGCATCCAAGTACGAAAAAGCCATTTTGATTCTCCTTAGCAGACTACTCACTTCTCCCGTAATTTTATCTATATGCCTATCCGGGATTAAACTCCGCGTAATAGTCACCCCCAAATACCACCTCCTCCTTCGACTTTTTCAAACTAACATTTTTCATTTTGTAATTATAGTTCACTCTCCTTTTGCTTTTGCCAAATTCCATGACTTTGCACTTACTTAAATTGAATTCCATTTGCCACTTTTCACTCCATCTACCAATCTTATCAAGGTCCTCTTGCAATTTCTCACAATCTGCACTTTCCTCACCAATTTGGCGTCATCGGCAAACAAGTTGATATGACTGTCGACTCCTTCAACCATGTCATTTACATATATACCAAACATGATCGGTCCCAGCACTGACCCTTGGGGTACTCCACTAGTAACTTTCAACCAGGAAGAATTATTATTCCTTATTACCGTTCTCATTTCCCTCTCATGAAGATAATCCTTCATCCATTCCAACAATCGTCCTCCAATTCCTCCATACCTCCCTATCTTCCATAACAGTCTCTTATGTGGTACCTTGTCAAAGGCCTTCTTCAAATCCAGGTAGACCCCATCCATCCAACCATCTCTCTCTTGTACAACATCTATGACCCTTGAATAAAAAGACAACAAATTTGAGGAACATGACCTCCCTCTCCTGAATCCGAACTGGCATGTTGTCAACACATCATTTCTCTCCAGATATTCCATCCAAGTATTCTTAATAATCATCTCACATATTTTTCCTACTACACTTGTCAAGGACACTGGTCTATAATTCAGTGGATCCTCTCGACTTCCACCCTTGTAAATTGGTACAATATTTGCTCTTTTCCAATCCTTTGGCACTTTTCCCTTCATCAACGACAACCTCACCAGGCTATAAACTTTATCCACCAACTGATTTCTACATTCTTTCAGAATCCAATTTGAAATTCCATCTGGACCAGCCGCCTTATTTACATCCAACTTTTCCATCAATTTCATAACTTCCTCCTGACTTACTTCTATTCCTCTCAACTGGTTTCCGGTCAACTCCTCATCTGCCAAGTCAAAGTCGCTCTCTTCAGTAAATACTGTTTGAAACCTTTCATTCATCACCTCCGCCATTTCTTGTACCTCATCATATTTTCTTCCATCAACCTTCAATCCAGTTATACCTTAACTTTTCTTCATTTTTCCGTTAATATGTCTATAAAATAATCTTGAGTCACTCCTACATTTTTCCATAATGTCCTTCTCATAATTTTGTTTTTCTGTCCTCAAAATCCTTACACATTCATTTCTAGCTTCCACATAACGTCTCCATGCAGTTTCCGTCTCAATTTTCCTCCATCTATTCCATTCACTCACCTTGCACTTTCTAGCCCTGTCACACTTAACATTATACCATTCTTTACCCTTTTTCAAATTTATTCTCCCTCTTGGAACATACCTGTCCACTGCAATATTGTATATCTTGACAAACTCATCCCATTTCACCTGTACATTATCTGCTTCCTCAAAACAACTCCAATTTACACTTTCAAAGTATTTCCTCATTTCTACGAAGTTTGCTTTGTAATATCTATATCTTTCCACTTTGTACTCCTCATTTGTCCTTAAAGATTCTATACTGAGACCTATTTCAATTAGCACATGATCACTTTTGCCTACAGGGCATTCATAATTTATTGTTCCTATAGCTTCTGCATCACTGGTAAACAGCAAATCCAATCTTGATGCCATTTCCCCTTCCCTGAATCTCGTTTCGCAGTCAATCCATTGAATCATTAGGTTTTCCTCAGCCCAATTTACGAGTTTACTACTCCATGAATTTTCTCCTCCTTGAAAAGTCTTGTCTTCCCAATTGATTTCCTTGCAATTAAAGTCTCCCACCACAAGTACGTTCTTTTCTTGTGATACTATCCTGTCCATCTCACTTATTGTATCCTCCAACATTCTCTCATGATCATCTCTTGACCAAGCATTTGTCAGGGGCGGTACGTAAACCCCCACATATGTCGTTAATTTTCCCTTACTATTATTTACAACAACCCTTATGACCTCTGACTTATTCTTGCTTATTTCCACTCTTTCCACTTTGACACCTTTTTCCGTCAATATCATCACTCCACCACCTTCTTTACCATCTCTGTTTTTCATCCATACCTCATACTTATTTTTTCCAATATCTGGTAATGGCCACTCATCTTTCCACTTAGTTTCGCATAATATTAACACATCAGGCTTTGCTCTTTCAAGATACTCATCAACCTCTGCCCTTTTTAACATCAGTCCATTAACATTGGTATAACATATTTTTCTTACTTCCTGATATATTTCTTCGTTAACCTCAGGTCTCTGACCTTCCAGTAGAACTGTTTCTTCTCTTCTTCTGTCCTCTCCTCGTTTTTTTGTTTTGCCTCTATGACTAAATCCTTTAATTGCTTCCTCTCTTCCTCGTTCAAATCCTTATTAATCCATATACCTTTAAATTCCTCCTTTCCAGCTAGTTTCCAGAATCCGTTTATCACCTCTTCAGCCTGAACCTGCGTAGCAAACTTTATCCTTAAAGGTCTATCTTTTCCTTCTTCAAATTTTCCAATTCTATAAAATTCTTCAATCAAGTTCGCCGCTTGGCCCGGCTCCTCTGTAACTTCTGTCAATATTTTATGTATTCTCTCCTTCTCCTTTTCTTCTCTGTCCAGTCTACTCACTATTTTTTCTTCCAAAGATTACTACACACTTTATCTTGTCTACCGTATCTCTTACTAGTTTCTGTTTTTCCTTAATTACACTAATCACTTTCTCCTTTATCCCCTGCTCTTTTTCCTTTTGTTGATCTTCTATTATCTTCCTCAGAGATTCTCCCTCCACTTCACTCTCTTTGATCCATTCAGATTGCTTCTTTTCGAGTGTCCTAACTGACAAGTTAACTTTCTCATTTATCTTCTTGACTTGTGTCATCTCCATATTGAGTTGGCTATTGAGGTTCTTATTTTCTTCTTTTAGTATACCATTTACTTCCTTCATTATTTTTAACTCTTCCTTAACTTCTATTAACTCCTTCGTGACTTTCTTCTGCTCACCCTTGACAGACTCCAGTTCTCCTTTGAAAGATTCGCATATGGTCCTCATATTCTCTACCATTTCCTCCAATTGTTGCATCTTTCTCATCTGTAATCTGTAATTCAACTCTCTGCCATCCTCCACATCCTCCTTCCTAAAACCCTCAAACCTTGGTGTCACTCCAGTTGGGGTTACACCACCTCCACCCTCCGCCATCTTGCCAACAGAATGTAAACAAACCGCCCCAGTGTACACTTTTCAATTTAGGCACTAAAAATTCATTTAATCTAGCACTATTTTGCTCCCCTCCCTTGACCAACTTACTAGATAGTCCTGATGTGGCCGTGATTCACTCCTCCATGTGATGTGTTGCAGCTCTATAGCCTCCAGTCAGGAGCGGGTTCAGACACCTCCTCCCTCTACGAATGCTCACCAGTGTGTGTGTGTGTGTGTGTGTGTGTGTGTGTGTGTGTGTGTGTGTGTGTGTGTGTGTGTGTGTGTGTGTGTGTTTACCTAATTGTATTTACCTAATTGTAGCATACGGGGGGGAGAGCTAAGCTCATGCTATCCCGTCTCTGTTGTCCCAATAATTATCTAGCTTCAGTTTAAAACCATGTATTGTTGTTGCTTCGGTCACTTCTTTATCCAGGGCATTCCAAGTGTCGATAATTCTATGTGGGAAACTGTATTTCTTCACATCCCTCCTGCAAGTCCCTTTCTTCAATTTCTTCCTGTGTCCCCTCGTGGTTCGCTCGTCCCGCACTATCAAATCATCTCTGTCATACTTGTCGATTCCTTCTATAAATCTAAACATTACAATTAAATCTCCTCTCGTGCTTCTCTGTTCCAAAGACTTCAAACCCAATCTCAACAATCTATCTTCATAAGGGAGGTTTTCCAAACTAGAAACCATTTTTGTTGCTGCCCGTTGGATCCTCTCCAACTGTTTAATATCCTTCTTCAAGTTCGGTGACCAGACCACTGCTGCATATTCCAACCTTGGACGAATCATAGTGACAATAATTTTCTTCATCATATCCTCATCAATGTAGTAAAATGCCACTCTTATTTATTAAGCAAATTGTAGGTTTCCCCAACAATTTTATTTACATGCTTTCTCGGTGACATATCGTCCATAACAATTACTCCTAGATCTTTCTCTGTATTTCTTCTTAGGATGTTTTCTTCCCCCAACTTGTAAGCTCCAACTGGTCTGTTTTTGCTTTTCCCAAACTCCAATACACTGCATTTCCTTGCATTAAATTCCATTTTCCATTTTTTACTCCATTTGTATATCTTATTCAAGTCCTCTTGAAGCACGTCACAGTCCTCCCTTTTCTTCACCCGTTTCAAGATCTTCGCATCATCAGCAAACAGACTTGTATAACTTTCTAATTCTTCAGCTATATCGTTTATATATACTGCAAACATTACTGGAGCCAAAACTGATCCCTGAGGGACCCCGCTGTAGACTCTTTTAAATGTAGATGGTTCGTCTCTAATGACCGTTCTCATTTCTCTGTCCTTCAGAAAATCCTCCATCCATGCCAACAATTTCCCTCCTACACCACCTTCTTTTCTAAGTTTCCACACAAGTCTTTTGTGCGGAACTTTATCAAATGCTTTCTTCAGATCCAAATAGATATAATCGGCCCATCCATCTCGCTCCTGTATTATATCAATAACTCTGGAATAAAAGGATATCAAATTGATTGTAGTTGAACGATCCTTTCTGAAGCCAAACTGTTTATCACTTAGGACAGTATTTGTCTCAAGATACTCCATCCACTTATCTTTAACTGCCCTTTCACATATCTTGGCCACCACACTTATCAGTGATACAGGTCGATAATTCATCGGGTCCTCCCTCTTGCCACCCTTATAAATTGGAACTATGTTGGCCTTTTTCCAGTCTGCTGGGACTTTGCCTTCTTTCAGAGAGCAATCTATGATGCTGTGTATTCTGGTACTTAATTCATTGCTACACTCCTTCAAAACCCAGTTTGAAACACCATCTGGTCCATGAGCTTTTCTTACATCTAAGTCATTTAGCATTTTTTTCACTTCATCAACAATACTTCAATCTCGTTCAATGTGCTACCTTCCATGCTTATCTCTTCTTGATCATTGAAATCATCCTCCAAGGTGAAGACTTTTTGAAAACTATCATTCATAACTTCGGCCATATCTGCAGCTTTTATATATTCTAAATCATCTACTTCCAGCTTGCTTATCCCTTCTTCCTTCTTTAATTTACCATTCATAAATCGGTAGAACAATTTTGGCTGGTCCTTACATTTATCCACAATATCCTTCTCATAATTCCTTTTTGTTTCTCTGCATAATCTAACGTAATCATTTCTGGTACCTTTGTAGTTTTCCCATAGGCTTGGTCTTCTATTCCTTTTCCATTTATTCCATATATTGTCCCTTTTGCTTCTTGCTTCCATACACCTCCTATCAAACCAGTCACTTCTCATGACTTCTCTCCTGTTCATTCGTGGCACATGTTGCCTTACCCCGTCATTATAAATTTCTAAGAACAAATTCCATTTAGCATTAGCTGTACTTGCCTCATCAAAGGCGCTCCAATCTGTGTGTGTAAAGTATTGTTTCATGATCTTAAAGTCTGCCCTTTTATAGTTTAGTCTTCCAATTCTGTAGCTTTCTTCCCTCATGTAACATGAGTCCACAGTTGTTAGAAATTCAATCATCACATGATCACTCTTCCCTAGAGGACAATTGTGGGTGACACTTTCTATACTTTCAGAATCTTTCGTGAAAATCAGATCTAATCTCGATGGTTGATCATCTCCTCTAAATCTTGTGTCAGTTTCAATCCACTGAGTTAAGGTATTTTCCATAGCTAGTTTTAACATTTGACCACCCCACGATTCCTCACTTCCTTCGGTTGTCCACTCTTCCCAATTTACTTCCTTACAGTTAAAATCTCCCATAATGGTTAGGTTTCCGCATTCGTTTAAAAGTTTTTCCATATCCTCTAATGAATCAATTTGTAATTTCTTGTGTTCTTCTCTACTCCATGAACTTGTCTTTGGAGGTATATATAATACAGCAAAGTTTCTTGTGGCATTTTCTCCATGCCGAATACCCACCTTGATCATTTCTACGTCATTCTTCCCGTAAATAACCGCATCAACTTGTAGACCCTTCTTGGTTAGGATCATGACCCCTCCACCTTGTCTACAGGTTCTTGGCTTATTCCAGATATCATATTTTCCATCCCCAATGTTCAAGCTCTCAATAGCTTTATCCAATTTTGTTTCTACTAACCCTACAATATCTGGCTCATTTCTGCTGAGATACTCATTTAGTTCATTGCATGCCGTAGTCAACCCATTTACATTAGTATACATCACTTTTAAATTTCGCTTCCTTCTGTCCTGGTTCGTAGATACCATTTCCTTATTTTCATATTTGTCACCTTCCAGTAGAACACTTTTTTCTCTTCCTCTGTTCTTTCTTCGTTTTTTGCTGTGGCCTCAGTCCACAATTCACTCACTTTTGCCCTTTCCTCTCTGTTAAGGTCTTTCTTGATCCATATATTTTGTTTCCTCTTTTTTTGCCAGCTTACTCGCCCCTGCTAGCGCTTCTTCAGCATCTACTTGTGATTTAAACTTTATTTTCAGTGGCCTTGATTTCCCCTGCACGTATTTCCCCAACCTTCGAAATTCCTCAACTTCATTTTCCAGGTTACTGTCCTCACTCTTAACTTCCATTAGTGTCTTCGTAATATTAGCTCTCTCCACTCTTTCTCTTTCAAATCTGTTCGGCTCTTCATCCTCCTTCATCCCAAAAATCACTACACATTTTTTTTTGTCAACAGTATCTCTTACCAGATTTTCATTTTCCTTCATTACTTGTACGAATGAGCTGCGTGCCTTTTCTTCCAGTTGTTGGCTAACAATATCCCTAAAGCTTTCCTGCACCTCTTCTCTCTGATTCTTCCATTCGTCCTGTTTTTCTTCCATCCTCTTAACTCCCTCTGAACTAACTTCCACCTTGTCTTTCATTTCTTGCATGGTTGCCTCGTGGTTAACAGCTTTGGCCATAAGTTCAGCATTTTCATTTTTCAGTACCTCCAAGACCTGTTTCATGTCACTGTTTTCCTTGACAATGCTATCATAATTAGCACACTTCTTTTTCAGCTCATTATTATCCACAATGAGCTGGTCCTGCTTATCCAATATTTGAGCCATAAGCTCCTTCATAATTCTGATCTCTCTTTCGACACCCACTAGTCTCCTCATATTTCCTCTATCTGGCAAAAAACCAGAGAATCCTCGTGAACCACCTGACTCATCCAAATTCCTTAAACCCAAAGGAGTTTCCAAAGAATTTGAGCGAAGTCTCTCCTGCGTCATGTTTACATCGTAGTTCTCCTCTCCGCTACCACTGCTAACAGCGCCACCACCGGTGCTGTCACCTTCCATATTTTCCTCTCTTTCCTTATAAAAGCTTAGATCAACGGGACAACATCTGACTGGGACACTCACTAGCACCTCCCCCTACCGTAATAGCATACAATTAAGCAGCTTGAAGTGTTGTTTTCCGCCAATTAGCCGACTTCCACACCGCTCCCACTAGACCCGTCTTGTCCCTCCCGTGTCAACAACACGTGTGTGTGTGTGTGTGTGTGTGTGTGTGTGTAATTGCAATTTTATAGTTATTCATACAGTTAGTTGGAAAATAAAGTAAATTTTATGTGAAAACGTAGAATAATTAAATTTATTAATTTTGATTAGCTAAGCTTACCACCTAAATTACACAGTTGAGTGGTTGACATACCTGATTACTTATAATTCAATTTTATTCTTCGTGTTTTTGATATAAACTTGTTCATGACTGCATCATAGAAAGAGCCTCTCTGTTTAACTTTAGTCAGCAAGATCTTTTCAATGGAGAGCAAACTGAGGTCACTCAGCCTCAAATGGCTCCCCTCAACACATTTCCCTGGTGGTGTAATAATGTGGCACCTGGCACCTCACAGCAGTCCTCAAGGTCACTGTCACAGCTCACGGAGACTCTACCATGGCCACAGTCATAAGTTATCACAACACAACACCACAACATGTGTCCACCCCCTGTAACACTGTCTTATCAGCCACTATTACACCACAGTTATATGAGCCACTTTAGTACCAGTCACATAACCACAAATACCGTCTATACCAGCGTAGCCACTTTTCAAGGGAAATATATTTTTAAGAATACCAGCGTAGCAGCAGGAGGCTGCCTCTCTCGTATCCCTCCGCCGGCAGATGGGAGTAAATGTCACATTCACTTCCCTCTCTCCTCTTTTTTTTCCACCGCCATGGTAACGCCATCATTAAGATGCAAACACACCGCAACACAATAATAATTACAATGTACTCACAATTCACAACTAGTCATTTATCTAGTCAAGGGAAATGTACGTGCTCCCTTGACACAAGCGTCAATGAAACTGAGTTAGTATAACTTGGGTTACTTGGCAACTCAACTTACTTCTGTTGTTTCATCGGTAAGAGAGTCCATGATTTAGGTTGCACTCAATCCTTATTAATGATTAAGTGACCTAATAACATTTGGTTTCATAATAGATACTATATTATAATTCCTGCAAATCTTAATTATGCTTATATAATGAATGGCAAAGACACTTTCTAGCCAATATAAAATATCAGCACCAAAAACGAACGCAAGTAGTGTGCATTTGTAGAGCCGCACACCAAGCTCCATATATTCAACAGTCTGCCCTCCCACTCCACCATACGCGCTATGCTACATAATGATACAATTGATTATTGGGTGTGCAGTGCTTCTACAGAACACCTATAATACAAAATATTATAACAGGGCTTAAAAACAATAAGAAAAATATCGTTTCCCACTTACTGCTGAATTTATTTGTAACTATCATGCATTTCTCTCTCTGACTGAAGGTGTGCGGCGCACACCTAGCACACCCTGAATATACGCCCCTGGTGCTGTATCTATAAGTAAGCACTATGAGGATACAGCATGCGTTAGGTTGTGGTTAAATTATGTTATGTTATGTTATGTTATGTTATGTTATGTTATGTTTGGTTAAGTCCGGTTTGGTTCGGTTATATAAGCTTTTCATATTTTATTACCCCAAAGATAGGCATGTGCCGTATCTATAAGCGAGCACTTAGGTACGGCTGCCGTACCTGTAAGCTGTGCTGTTATAGATAGTACACCACATATTCATTTCATGACATTATTGGCATTAATCAGGCTAAAGCTATGCTTTACCCTGATTAAATCTATGCTTTACCCTGATTAAGGTTGTACTTTACCACTTTACCATAGTGTTATCACATTTATGTATTCAACGCACAATTTTTCAACTAGAGTGGCGTCATTTACCACAATTAAGGTGGGAATCAGTATATTTTACTCAAATAAGTAACTATTTACTCTCTCTAGGCCGCCATATTTTCTTTTTGTCAGTGTTTTTCAAGAGTATCCAGTTTGCAAGCTAAAATCCGTCTCCCAAGACACCTCCAGAGCAGTCTTCGAAGCCGAGTCTCCTCGGCTTGGAACTGTCTTCGCATCCTCCAAGTACGTTATGGGACAAATTAAATTCGTAACCTGAGATACCACAGTATATAAATTGATGAAAAACCTGGAGAAAACATAGAAAAGACCTAATAATGAGAAGAAAAGGAGAGGCTAGAAATTTGAGTGGACACAAGAAAAAATTGCAAAAAGAAATTTGCTTGAATGATACAAAAATGTATCGTTTTCCCCAGAGAAGTATAGATATTTGGAATGGACTGAAAAAGAAAGTACATTCACTGAAGGAAAAACTGGACAAATATAGATACCAGGGTTGGGTCCAAATACATGTACAATGTTCCCTCCAATTTTGAGCACTCAAATTTTGCAATATTCCAACTATGCAGCCAAGACCCCAAAATAACATATTTTAAAAAAACTAATTTTGCGATGTGATTCAAATTTTGCGAGTAACGCCGGTGGGTTTCCACACTAGTTTCGCTCGTAATGTTGGGCCGTTCTGAGGCCTGTATTCTTCCGTGCTTATTGTTTATTTTTTCCCACGTGGGCATTTCTCAAGGTCTCGCAATATTAGATTTATTTCTGCAAATTTGGAGTGTGATACCGTTTATTAGTGTTTAATAGTGTACAACATGATAATGTTTATGCTTTTCTTTATTCTAGGATTTATAATTACATGTATTTGTGTACAAACAAGGCCAAAAATGACTAAAATCATGAAAATTGGGCCGTCCACTGACGATGTCGACCATATTCAATTTTCCCCATTAGGTTAAAGATTCCAATTTTGCAAATTCGAATTTTGCAGTCTGCAGTGTCGATCAATTTCCCGCAAAATTGGAGGGAGCACTGTACTTGTACTTGGACTTAAGTACATATTTTCATGTACTTGTACATATACTTGTACTCTTGGAATTAAAATGTTACTTGTACTTGTACTTAGACCATAAGTACTTGAAAAATACCAAGTACATTCAAGTACAAACAAGTACATTGTATTCAATCAAAAGTTATATACTGTATCATAGACTACACCATACTTGACTGGACACTCGCGACAATCGCTGACAGACGATATACATTTCAGTCCTATTGATTCCGCTGCTATGAGTGATGACAGATAATACTTCATATTATCAGTTCATATTCTACTTAGGACATTGTATGTCATGTCTTTACAATCAGTAATGATTGCTGAACCATAGCTGAACATAAAAAAGGATTTTACAACTTTTGCAAATAGGAAATTAACATAAAGATTACAAGTTTGAGTGAAAAATCGTGTGGGAGTTGTGTATAAAGCATATTGTTTATAGCAAAAAAATCTGGCAAATTCGCAATAATTTCTGAAATAAAACATCACATATTGTGAAATAACCATTCCTGAACATGATTTGATTGTGATCAAATGTCATATAATCGTTATATCGGCTTGGGAATGAATTTTTCATAACAATTCGTGGCGCGAAAGGCAAAAGGCGAAAGAGGTCACAAGAAGAAGAAGACCAAAACAATCCTTTACAAAGGTCAACAACATAAATAGTTCAATTCATTGGTCCCATGACGCTATTATAAGTCTCATGGAAAATGTTCATGAGCAGAAGAAGAAGAGAAGTGCTTCCTCCATAACGGCTTGTGTTGTTGTTATGATCAGCTGATTCCACAAGGTTAGTTCTTCTACGTATGACCAGACTGGTAGTTGTATCGCTGTAAATCCAGAAAAAACGGAAGCCAGGCTAGCGTTAGCAAAACCTAGTATGACCGTAGCTTCATCAGCTTCTATTGTATACTCTGAATCATGCTTGAAATAAGATTTGAAACTATTTCCAAATATTTTGTTTGTTTTCTACGTTTTCACTGAGCATGGCAGGATAAAAGGAAAAGTACGTACGCCGGGAAAGTGATGTATGGTGATAAGATCATTGGAAAGAACATTGCTAGATAGAAGAGGAGAAGGAGGCAATGAAACCAACAAGCTGACTAGAGACCATCACCAATAAGGAATTACAATGGAGTTATTTTACACAGTCTCTGAGAAACGCTCTCTCGATGACACTCGGCAAACATCGTAAGTTGATTAGGAATGTTAAATTTTTTCTTCTTGATGTTATTTATGGGTATATGAAAGTATGAGTGAAGTATGAGTATGAGTGAATTGATTACGAGTGACTTAGGGTGTTGTGTTCAAGTTTTGGTTATATTTTACAATTACTCTCAACACTAAGGTGTTGTGTATCCTGCCATGCTCAGTGAAAACGTAGAAAACAAACAGAATATTTGGAAATAGTTTCAAATCTTATTTCAAGCATGCATGTATATTAGTATGGACTACATTGGCTATGTATGTATGCGTTTTCAGTTTAAAATTTCAATATTCCTGGAAATTATTGCAAATATGGTGTTTTTATTGGTGTCTTAGGATTTAATAATTGTCGCCCACCGATGACGTATGTTGACTAATTTGTTTAAGTTGCTCATAAACATATACTTCACATCACTCTGAGTTGTTTGCTTTTTGTTTGAAGTTTATATGATGATTTTAAGTATTTTATTCAAATAAAACAAACAAAAAATCGCCTCAGGACACATTTACGAAAGACCCGATTTCGAGTGCACAGTCACATATGGTGTATTCTATGGTATTGCATATTAATATAAACTACATGGGCTATGCATGTAAGTGTTTTCAGATTGAAATTCCAATATTCCTGGAAATTATTGCAAATTTGGTTTTTTATTGGTGTCAGGATTTAATAATTGTCGCCCACCGATGACGTATGTTGACTAATTTGTTTTTGTTGCTCATAAACATATTATTCACATCACTCTGAGGTGTTTGCTTTTTGTTTGTTTCTATGATGATTTTAAGTATTTTATTTAAATAAAACAAACAAAAAATCGCCTCAGGACACATTTGCGAAAGACCCGATTTCAAGTGCACAGTCACGTATGGTGTATTCTATGGTATTGCATATTAATATAGACTACATGGGCTATGCATGTAAGTGTTTTCAGATTGAAATTCCAATATTCCTGGAATTTATTGCAAATTTTGTTTTTCTTGGTTTCTTAGGATTCAATAATTGTCGCCCACCGATGACGTATGTTGACTAATTTGTTTTTGTTGCTCATAAACATATTCTTTACAACACTCTGAAGTGTTTGCTTTTTATTTGAGGTTCCTATCTTAATTCTAAGTATTTTATTTGATTTTTCTAAAAATCTGCCGCAGGACGGGTTTGCAAAAGGCCAGATTTCGAGTGTCCAGTCAAGTATAGTGTAATCTATGACTGTATATAAATTATAGCGAACTTTGTGATGATACTATAGGGTAAATACGTACATTGAGTGTTATGATATTGTAGTGTATTATAGGATAAAAGAGCATAATTATGTAGTATTTTCTTAATTGATAACATGCTACAGTAGACACTATCTAGACAGGGCCAGTACGCGTTTATTTCCTGCCACGCTCCACTCTCCACCCCTTCACCTTGTACTTGTACTTGTACTTAAGTCTAATGAAATGTACTTGTACTTGGACTTAAGTACATAGCAAAGTGACTGTACTTGTACTTGTACTTGAAAAATATCCAGGTACTTGGACTTGGACTTAAGTACAGTCGCCTGTACCAAATCCTGATAGATACGGAAACAAGACCACACGAGTGTAGCTCAAGTCCTTGCTATACGATAGTTTGATTTACGTTAAATTTGCAGATACGATACTAGCCAATTAGTACCCTTGGTGGCGCATGCAGCGCCTCCACGACGCTACGCTACATGCGGCCAACTCCGACAACTAATCATTCCCGCGCCACCATTACAAACACGGTGAAACCTTGCGCTCGTGATTTATTTCCATTAAACGACGAATTACATAATGATTGCATAATTATATTCTTTTCTTTATTTTCTTTGTTGAATTTGTTTATTTTTACACTAAGGTATGTCTTTATGTATGTATCTTAACCTGAAGGAATGACTTTGGCAATGTGCTGAAACGCATCTCTATCTAATACATGTAAAAATTAGTTCGGTATACGATATTTTGGTTTACGATAAGGTTTCAAGGAACGCATAGCTATCGTAAAACGAGGACTTCCTGTATAT
The DNA here is from genome assembly GCA_036785275.1 of Cancer borealis. Classification (NCBI taxonomy): domain Eukaryota; kingdom Metazoa; phylum Arthropoda; class Malacostraca; order Decapoda; family Cancridae; genus Cancer; species Cancer borealis. Next base: position 149,265 of record JAXIVD010000302.1, on the reverse strand, counting down.
TACAACTAAGTAAACCAGTTGCCAATTATATCCTTTTCATATATCTTCTTTTCATCTCTTCTTACGGGTAATAATGATATTCATTCCTTGCTAGTTTATACGCCTCTTTTGTTTTCTGAATTAGTTTCTTTTTAATATTCATTCATGCTTTATCAATTTGCTTTTGCTCTATCACACTTTCCATTCAACCACTCCTTTTTCCATTTCCTCTTACTTTATCAAATGGAACTTATTCCTTGACTCCTTATTCATATAGCATCAGGAAGAAATCATACATTTATTTTCAACATTCAACAAACCAACAACCTACGTGCCCTCTCAGCTGCAGTTGAGAGAGAGAATAGCAGTTATCCTTTTGTTTGTGATTATTATAAATTGTACATCTTGTAAATAGCATGGTAACGATATCACCCTGGAGTTTGATATATCTTCACTAAATAACACCAAACTTTCCACTACTATAAAATAGAAAGGCTTATCTGTAGATTATATGATTCTACTCATGCAATGGTGAGTGAAATATTGAGAATCCAGAGCAAATTGTATGAAAGTGCTTTCCCTACATTGTTAACCATCACCATAACATAATCTACATAATTATGATTAAATACGTGAGGACTTATGTGGCAGCCATTTATATAGATTTTACTGATTGCTATAGTTTTTGTACAAAGATAGTTTTGCAGATTGAGAAAAGTGACCTACCAGAATTGCAAGAGGTCCACTGCCCCAATTGTCACATTCAATGATACCACCTCCATCTGGTCCCCTTGGAATACACACACATCTCTTCTTCTCCATTGGGTATGCAGTCATGGCCAGACGTCTACCAAACACTATGGCAAGTTTCTGAATTTTCTTCTTAATCCGGTTAGCCCTTGAAGCTTGTCTCATAGGCATGACAAGGGCAGCAGAAGTAAAAATAGTACCTGATGAAAGAAAAAAAATTGCCAGAGGTAAAATTCAATACAGTGTGTGGTTGGCTACACCATAACTGACTGGGTGTGCTACAATGTATCGGTGAGATGGCATTTTTTTCATATCTTATACCATCTTATACTTTACACCTTATATCATCTAACTCATCCCTTCAAAATATTTTTTGGTAATTAGTCAGTCTAGAGTTCATTATCTTTTAGTTGATGATTTTGATGTATGCAGGGTGATTTGTTAATTATGTCTTATTAAATACAGAATTGTGAATTAACCATATTCTTTCAAAATAAGTTTGTCTCTAATCCTTATCAGAAATAAATTCTTAAGGACTTTCAACCTTTTTGCATTAAAAAGACCCAGGATGGATTCATGCAACTAGTGCTCAAGTAAACATTACCTTAAATTGACTAAATCAATACATTCCTAAATCCAGACATACCTATTAATAACACCGGAACAAGTAAGTCATAGTTGTAACATCCATTATCACATGCTCTCTTTGCCTGCCTCTTTGATACATATCAACAATGAACCTTAGATAATCCTGTCATAGCACTTCTAGTCAGTGACAACGAAACAAAGCTCTCTGCAAACAGCTGTGACCTTTTATGACCTGCCTTGGTTGTTTTCTACCCTCTTCTTTCTTCATCATTTCCTCTTCTCTCTCCCATGTTTGTCTTTCATTCCTTCTTCATTGTTTCTTTCGTGTTATTTTTTGTCGTTACTGAGGAGAGATGCTACATCACCTATCCACCTATTTATCTATATCTGACAGCCCAAAAACTCCCCACAGAAGATGGTCAGGAAAGATTTTTCCATTAAAATTTGTCCTTGCATTCCCGCTCTGCATGCTGCAATCATCTCATTCATTTTTTTCCTCCTATTTTCTCATATAATCTAGCACTCTGTCTTTCCATTTCAGTAAAGGTCTTCTTGAACACGATGCATCTATCGTACTCATATACATGCAGTCTTAGTCACTTCCCTTTCTGTCATTTCTTCTAAGTGACCAAACAATCTTAGGGTTTTGGACTTGACCCCCTCAATCACTTGGCATTTCATTCCTTCCATATACTTGACATACCAAATCTGTTATAGACACTTTCATTATTTTCACCATCTATTATTTTCACACCACCGATATTTCCCAAACAACTAATTTCAACTATTTGGATCCTTGACTTTTGTCATTCATTCCACACCCAAGTCTGATTTGCATATATTATTGGTAACATTATAAACAACCAACCACTTTCCTTCATTGCACAGGTCTTTCATGCTTGCACACAATCGAACTAAATTACTTAAATTTCTGAGTCTCTTATGATTTTCTTCATCCAGTCAAATTCTACTGTCTTTTGTGGCATTACTCTTATTCTATAGAGGCAATCATATTTCATAGAAATGCAAGTCCTCGTCTAAACCAGTTTCATTCATAATGGAAAATCAAACAATCCTTTTCTACCAATTTGTCTCTTGTAACAACTGTTTTAAAAAAATTCTCAAATAGCACGTCTCTACTTGATCCTGCGTTTAGGCTATTTTAGCCTTGCAAACACAATTTCTCTCATTCTTCCACTATCCATCTTTCTTACATGTATGCATATACTATTTGTAGTGTATTCACACATCTAACTTACTGGCTTGTGTTTCATGACAGAACTGTCTATCAGTCCAAAGAGTAAAAAAGTTACACAATTTAGTGTGCATTGCATTTCTGGATGTTTTGTAATGTGACATGGGATGTGGATTGGGTGAAATGACTGTGATTGTTTTTTTGTTGTTTTCAACTGTTCTTCATAAGGAAGAACACAGGTTAGTTACGACCCCATAAGTAAGGTGCAGGCATGGAGAGGGCAGCTGCTAGATGTTTGAGATGGGGCAAGTCTTCACCTAGTCAGGGAACTTATCAATCACTGTTTGTATTACTTGGTTGAAGATGGCAAGTGATTCTAACAGAAATGGGACGTGAACTGAATGAAGTGATTGAAAAAACTGGAAGGGAATGGATGGTGTTGCTGCTGGAACTGTGTGGGAAGACGAGTACAAAGATGATTGACACAGTGAAAGAGTTTCTGGAGCAAATGTGGTATGTGAGATCTAGAAACTAGGGCGTGTAATTAGAGTGTGCACTTTTTGTGTGCTTTTCCTTAGGTTTTTTTCCCCCTCACAGGAGCTGCAGATACAAAGGCCTGACTTGAAAGCAAATGAGAGAGATGAAGATGGAAATTAAGACTGTGTGAGGAAAGTAAAGAGGAAGGTTTGTATGAGTAAGCCAGAGGAGGAGAGAGAGGTAGTGGTGCAGGAGATTTGTGTTGAGGTGATGTTGGGGATGCAGGGCAGATTAAGGAAAGCCAAGGAGTGAGGGCTAAGGAGAGGCCAGTGGCTGATGTAGAAAGTGTGACTGTGGTGAGGAAAGTGAGGAAGAGATAGCATGATAGGGCAGGCAGCAGGAGGTGTAGTAGCTGAGGAGGAAACCTGTAAGGTTGCCTGCCAGATGGGGAAGGGCATTCAGGACATACTAGATGAGGCAAAGCAGAGTGTAGCAGAGATGGAGTCAGGCACGCTGTTCATCTAAGGAGGAGGGAATAGCTCAGGTGAGTTGGGACCAGAGAAGACAGCAAAACTCCCAATCAAAAGAGTTAAGTAGATAAAAGAGGGCAGGAAAGAATTCAGAGTGGCGGTCGTGGGAATCATGAGAAGGCCGAGTTGTTGGGATATGAGAGGATGAGGAAAGAGGTAAATAGGAAAGTACACGAGGAGGTGGTGAGGATGAAGGTAGAGCTGATGAAGGAGAAGAATATAGGTGTGAGTTTCCTGGACTTAGACAGGAAGTAAAATGGTACCATGTTTAGCCGGGACTTGGTCCATTTAAACGATATAGGAAGCAGGAAGCTGTTGACAGGCCGGCAGAGTGGCTGAAGGTAATCCGACTGCTCCAGGAAACTAGGCAGATTACAAAGGGAGGAAGTGAATGAGTGACAGAGTAATGAGAATGAGAGTGCAGTATGATATGAATGCGTGAATGTGAGAGAATGGGAGGCCGGAAAATCAGAAGAAATAGTGTAACAGTAGAACAGATAGGTTAGGTATGACTGAGACGCGACTGAAAGAAGTGAACCGGCAGCCTTAACAGTATAGAATGAATGGTAAAGGAAGAAGAGAAGACGCCCACCAAGTGATGAACTGTATGAAGGTTGGATGTGTGAGTGTGAGAGGATGGGGCATGGGAAAGTTTGAGGATTCATGCAAGGAGCTGAATGAATGAAAATTGGATGTGGTTGGAGTGACTGAAACACACTTGAGGGATGAAGTTCGAATGGACAGTAGTGAGTATGTAATGATTGGAAAGGAACATAAAAAAACTGGAAACACTGGGAGGAGGCGTAGCCTTCCTTCACAGGAAAGCAAGAAACTTTAAGGTTGATGAGATAGATGTAGAAAACAGTGCCATGAGTGAGGATGTGTTAGCTGTAGGAGTAGAATACATAGGTCAACAGGGTAGATGTGAAAGGATGATAATGATTGTGGTGTACATGACAGTTGAGGCTGAAAGAGATAGAAGGGAGAACAGCATGAAGTATAAGATTTTAAAGAAGATTGCAAGAGAACATGCTGGAGAGAGTGATGGTGATGGGTGATATGAATGCACATTTAAGTATGCTAAGTGAGCCAGTGAATCGCAATGGTGATATGTTTGCAGAGTTCATAGATGAGATAAATTTAGAAAACCTAAATGAGACTTTAGTGGAGGGACGTGGGAGTACAAGAAATCAGGAGTCTGCGATCGATTTTGTGTTAGTGAATGGGAAGAGGCGTGAAAGTGTTACTCGGATGTGGATAGATGAAGACGGGATGATTGATATTATCAGTTCACAATATGCTTATGGTGGAATGTATGGTGGTAGGCAAGTATGAAGAGAAAAGGAAGGTGCAGAAGGAGAAATGGAGACTGAGGGATATAAACCAGGAGAATTTTCAAGTATGCTTGAGTGAAAGAATGTGGGGCACGGGGAGCTCAAAGAATAGATGAACTGAATGAGAGATTGACAGAAAATGTGAGAAGTGCTGGGTCCAGTAAAATAAGATTTGTCAGAATGACTGGAAGAAAGAGAATGAACAAGCCGTGGTGGAATAAAGATATTAGGGATGCGAGAAAGGAGCATAAGAGGAAAAACAAACTATGTAGGTTATTAAAGAAAAGGAGGCATGAGAGTGAAGAGGCTGAGGGTGAATATCAGAGTGCATGGATAATGTACATGAAGCAGCAATGATTGACAAAGCGAAAGATAAGAGATGCGAAAGTGCAGTGTGAAAGAAATGCCATTCAAGCCTTGAGGGAGAAGGGAATGGAAGAAGGGCATGAGTGGTATAGGTTCACGAGAGGGGAAAGCATGTCAGACTGTGAAAACATCGAAAGCTTGAAAGTGAATGGTGAATGTATTACAGATAAGAATGAAATCAGGGAGTTGATTAAAGAGTTTTGGGAAGACAAGGAGGTGTAGGTGAGGTATTGGTAGTGAGAGAAGGGTGCTTGACACTGGAAAGGAAGGATGCAAATGAGTTGAATGGAAGGATCAGCAGGGAGGAAGGTGAAAAATGTGTGAAAAGACAGAAGAATGGTAAGACAGCAGGACCAGATAATATCCCATATGAATTTTATAAGAATGATAGTGAGGTGGTGATTAATAGGATGACTGCGTTAATTAACCAAGTGTGGGAAGAAGAGAGGGTGCCAAAAAAAGTGGAATGAATGTAGAGTAACACTAATTTATAAGGGAGGATACAAGAGTAAGAATGAGTTGAAGAATTATAGACCAATTGCCCTTGTGAACACAGTAGGCAAAGTTTTCTGTGCTGTGTTGATTGAAAGATTGTGTATATAGATTGAGAATAGGAGTGCTGGGTGAAGAGCAGAATGGTTTCCGAGTGGACAGAAGAGCAGAAGATAATGTATTTGTTGTGAATGAAATGATTGAAAAGAAAAAGATTGATAGAGGTAAGCTGTATTTAGGTTTTCTAGATATAGAGAAAGCTTATGACAGGGTAAATAGAGAACTACTTTGCAGTTTTAGAAAAGGTTGGGCTAAGTGAAAACATAGTCAACATTGTCAGGAGTATGTATGTTGATACCAAAGCTAGATACAGACCAGGGAATATAGAAACAGATTGGGTGAAGAGTGAGAGAGGGGTTAGGCAAGGATGTATTCTGTCACCAATTTTATTTAGTATGTATACAGAAGAACTAGCAGTCAGGTTGAGAAGAATGAATACAGGAGTGAGAGTTGGGAGAAACAAGGTATGCATGCTGTTATATGCAGATGATGTAGTAGTGATGAGTGAATCTGCAGAGGAGCTACAAAGCTTATTAGATGTGGTAAATGAGTATGGAAGAGATTTTGGAGTGAATTTTAGCTGTGAAAAAAGCAAGGTAATGATAGTGAATAGATCAGAAGATGAGAGAGATGCTACATGGAGACTTGGAGTTAATGAACTGCAGCAAGTATGTGAATATATATATATAAATACCTAGGGATATGGATGAGCCCAAATGGATGTGAGAAGACAAAGAATTAAAAGAATAGTATGGTGAATCAGTGGGTTGGCCGACTAGGGGGTGCAGCAAGAATGAGAGCGAGTAAATATGGTGTTGCGAAAGATATGGAAGAGTGTGGTTGTTCCGAGTGTTATGTATGGAATGGAAGTGATTGTATGGAATGAGAGTGAAATATATAAGTTGGAAGTAGGTCAGAATAGAGTAGCAAGAATGGCACTGAATGAACCAAGGTGTGCATCTGTAGAAGCTTTGAGAGGTGACATGGGATGGACTACGTTTAGGGAGAGACATATAAAGGCAACCTTGAGATATAAAGTTAGGCTGGAACGAACGAAGAATACAAGAATAGCACAAAAGGTTTATTTGTGGAAGGTGTGGGACAGTGAGTGTGAGAAAAAATGTAAGAATATGGTAGACAAGAGTGGCATGCTGGTTATATGGGTGCATAGATTTTTTGAAGGGAGATAATGGGTGTATGAATAGAAGGTGATGAACAGAAATAGAGAATGGTTAGAGTGGGATGTGAGACAGTGGAAAAGTGAGATAGAAAAAACAGTGCAAGGTGTAGGACTGAATAAGTGGAAGACTGAGATGGAACGAAAGAAGACTTTGGAATGGTACAGAGAGAAAGAGGCCCCAATGTATGTAAGGTGGTATGATGGAAGCCTGGGTGGTGATCTTCTCTTCCGAGCTAGGGCACAGTATATGGATGTGAATGCAAGGAACCACATATGGTCAGAATCCCGCAGCAAATTGTGCCAAATGTGTGACATGGGGGAGGATGAGATGGTAGAGCATGTGATACTGGAATGTGAGAAGTATGATCATGACAGAATGGAAATGATGCATGTGATTCTAACAGAAATGGGACGTGAAATGAATGAAGTGATTAAAAGAACTGGAAGGGAATGGATGGTGTTGTTGGTGGGACTTCATAGTTTTCCTCACTTCTACTCTTAACACAGGCTCTCAATTATGTAGTGTAACAAGAATTAGCCCTTTCATAATAGTAAAATAGGTATCTTCATAGAGTTACAATGAAGGGGAAATCACAACTTTCCTCAGTCAACAGTATTTTTTGGGGGAATAATTTTAATGTTGAAATTGTACTCGCATCGTAATTACATTTGTATTAGGGTTATGATAGAACAAGTAGTTAATAATACTGGAAGAAAGAGATTGGCTGTGTGCAGCCAAGCCGAATATTAGACATAATGGACAGAACAAATGGTCTAGGAAACCTTCTTCTGTATTTTCTTCTACAAAAAACACGACACAAAGGCAGAGGGATAGTAATGTCTCCTCGAGCCCTAAGATGACCTGTATTCGTTACTTCCTTTATAGGGGATGCTAACCAAGTACAGTGGTGCCTTGGTTAGCGAGCTTAATTCATTCTGAACGGATACTCGTAACCCAAAGCAATTTATACAATAGGAAATAATGGGAACTCACCCAATCCGTTCCAAACCCAAAATTATTCATATAAAAATCCTCCTCCTCCTCCCTCACCTCCCTCCTTTCTCCTCCTCCTCCACCTTTACTGACATTTTTAAAAACTATTGATTATGAGAGAGTGCATTTAGCTATTGTATGTACGTTTTGAGTTTAATTTTATGCATTTTAAAGTCATTTTCTCTCTACTACTACTACTATAACAACTACTACTAGCATTACTACTATGGGAAGCGGTGGTACAGTGGTCAACGTTCGGGTATGCAAACCTAGGGTCCTGGGTTCAATCCTCCGATATCCACTGGCCATTTTTTATTCTTTGGTATTAGCATCGAGTGGCCAAAGACTACCTAAATTGCTGCCATACTGTCTTCAGATGCGACTTACAATGTTTATATGCATTTAGGCTGTAGCAGCAATAGTCTCTCATTCTCAACATACCCAAGCGAGTACGAAAACGTTCGAGGCATCACTATAAATAAATCTAAAAACCTACACCAAATAACAGGCAAAAGGCAAGTCCATATTTGCTTCCATAAAGCCTACTGACGCCAACGGTTTGTGATATACTACCACCAACACGAACAAAGAGGAGGGAAATGGTGGAGAGAACAGCTGAGAGAAGATAAAAGGGCGGAACCCACAGGATACGTTACAGAGAACGCTCACCATTATGGTCAAGCAGAATAGGGGTCAAAATCGAGGAGAGATGGTGGTGATGATTAAACTGGGAAAATAAATAAAACATAAAAAAAATAACGGTAGGAAAGTGGAAGTGTGTGTGTTCAGAAGCCATCCACTCCGTTCTCCTATGCAGTTGCTCATCACCCAAGACTGCTCATAATCCAAATCAAAATTAGGTGCTTGTTACCCAAAACACTCGTAGATCAAGGCACTTGTAACCCAAGTCCTCATTTTATATCAATAGATAATGCGCAAATGTGTGAGTGGGTGGGTATGGTATGGGGGACCCCTACTTTGGAATTAATGGAAGTGACAATGCAGAGCTCACAAAAAATGGCACAGATAATGAGAAGGGGAATATTCAAGTTCAATGCACAACCAGTGAATCACATTTTTGAGTGCTACATAGTGGCAAAAACCCCGTAGTATGTGTGATGTGGTGGACATCGGAAGTCTCATAGTCATTGTCATTTTGATCCCTTTCCATCCCAATGCCTAGCTGAAGAGTGTGCACCACAAACACTTTTCAGATAACTCATTTATATACCCTGGATCCTAAACTTTTGACTGAACAATATATTGTTTTTGGATTTTTTAAGTTATCTACTATAAAATAGTCCCTAACATGCTAACAAGCAATTTATACAGATCCCATACAGGCTGTTTTACATACAGGAAATATTCAGCTCTTCAATACAGGGAGACTTCTTTCTGCTACTGTTCTATAAGGGATAATAAACTTGTCAAACCAACTGCTTATAACATGTCTTGGAAACTGATATCCTGCATCATAAACATAACATTAATAAAATCAACTTTTATAAGAACATGATATTTACTAAGTAATACAACTCTGCTCTCATTGCATTTATTCTACAAAGCATAATATACGTGAAGCATAATGATACCTTTTAAACCTGTGTATAAATATTTGCAACCAAAATCCACAACAGCATAACACTAAAGGAAAAGTATCCTTTAACTTTACCATTGGTCTGATGAGCCAAAGGAGCACAATAACCCAACTTGTCCTTGGGTACTGACACCTGCGATTTCAATGCTCTGTCTCCCTTCAGACCTGATCCCCTGGTATCCTTCATGGTGTAGGCCAACTCCCTGTCTATGCCTGTCAAAGAAAAAAAATGCATCAGTAAAAAGGACTTCCACACTCACTTTTTTAAATACTTTTCTGTATAAACCTATATAACCGAATCTAACTGAACCAAACATAACGTAACCTAATGTAATCTAACCATATTTTAACATAACATAATTAACCTAACATAATTTGAAAGATGTTTTGCCAGATAAATAATCATGAGCACCGCCTGAAATCTTCACAGATGTGTTGAGTACACTATGTATATTATGTATGACTTCATATTTATATCGATATCGTCCGAGCAGTAGTTATGCAGATTTATCCAAATACTTTTTGGCTTACCTTAACCTAAGTTGTATGTACAGTATTTACAGTTGCACTCAATGGTTACTCCGAGTCAAAGGGAAGCGTCTGGGTGCAGCCATTAATCTTTATGCTGCGCCCACAATCAGCTGATGCACAATCAGCTGATTTCTCCTTCTATAAGGCATCAGTGTTGAAATCACCATGGCGTCAAATAAGTGTGTGTAGCATCTTCTCCCGAGATTAATACTTACGTGTCAGATAGAATTAAGATTGCAGAATATCATGCAATATATATCAACTTCTGGAAACTATTAAAAACATTTGTTTTGATTTTTGTAAACCCACCGCCTCAGTAGGTAAGACCAGTATCTGGTTACAGCTCCGCAATATTAGATTAGGTTGGATTGGGATTAGGTTTGGGTTAGGATTAGGTTAGGTTTCTGGAAATGAAAAAGCATCATACTTTGCATCGAATCATAGATCTGGATTGATTGTCCGCTAGCAGCCTGAGTCCGTTAAATCCGATGTCCGCTAAATCAGGGTCCGTTAAATCGAGGGTCGACAGTATATATATATATATATATATATATATATATATATATATATATATATATATATATATATATATATATATATATTGTTACGCAGTGACTTCAAATGTGGCGCGGGAAGTGAGGGGAGGGCCAGAGAAAAAGGGTACGGAAGAAGAGAGACGGGGTCGGCTCGGGTGAGAAACCTCGCTGCTGGCTGATAACGCCTGCCACAGCCCTGGGACCAGACTCAGACAGTGCCCTCTACATGCCATAACTGTGTTGCTCCTCCTCCCTATGTACACTGGACCCCTATTGCTGTAAATATTCTAGGTAATATAGCAGTGCCTTAAAAAGCATCTCAGTGTTTACCTGTATCCTGCCTGACCGTGTCTGATACACAGCAAACGGACCCTGTAAGTATTGCGTCAGCAGCGCCAGCCGCCTCTACTTATATCCTGACCAGCTGTCTGCCCAACACCAGTGCATAGACAGTGCAGAGAGAGGCTGCGGCGTAACACTGGTGTCAGAAGTAAGGATAGGATCCCGCTGTGCCTTGTTTTGCTGCCTACGGGAGGACACAAAATGGCGGACGGTGGTAGTGACTCATCTCAAGGCGACCAGACTAGCCAGCCGTCACTTGCCGATCTGATGGCCATATTACATTCTGTGAGTGTAGGACAACAGACTTTAGTGGCAAAACAAGACGCAATGAGGCAGGATGTGTGTGTTTCATTGCAGGCACTGAAGGCAAACATAGAGGTGAAGTGTGCAGCAGTGAAAAATGAGGTACAGGGAGAAATTGACAGAGTAAAAGAGCAATTGCAACACAGTGACAACGTGGCACGTGAACTAGTGAACACAGTGATGAGGATGAGTGACAGATTGAGTGCTGTGGAGGCGGGTACTGTGCAGGACAGTGATGCTGTGAAGCATTTGGCAGACAGGGTCAGTGATGTGGAACTGAGTGGTGATAGTGGCCAGCAAGCTCTGAGGACCTGTTGAGTGTCAAGATCGAGCCTGGACTAAGTGAGGAGGATGCTGAGAGTGTAACTTCGTGGCCAGACAGCATCGCGGCCATAGCGAGCCAGCCAGCTGGGCTGGGAGCGGGCTGTTTTCGCCACACCCCGTTGCCGCCGCCACAACCACACCCTCACCCCACCACTCAACCAAGCTTCCCCGCCCCCTTGCCATATACTCCTCCTGGCTTCAGAAGCAGCGTAGTAAGGCGTAAACCTCAAGAGTTTGACGGAAAAGTGTCGCTGGAGGCTTACTTGGCCCACTTTGAACTGCTGGCCCAAGCACAGGGTTGGAATCAGCAAGAGTGCGCTGTACAGCTGGTGTCTAGCTTGAAAGGGCCGGCAATGGAAGTATTGAGCCAGCTGACACCTATTCAGCGCACCTCCTACCCCAGTCTGGTGGCCGTCTTGGAGAGACGCTATGGTCATCAGTACCAGGTCGAGGTGTTCAGGGCCAGGTTCCGTGCCAGAGTGAGAGCGCGAGGAGAGACGCTGCAAGAACTAGCACAGGACCTAGAACACCTGGTGCGTAAGGCGTATCCCGGAGCCTCTGAGGAGCTTACCATGGTGCTGCTGAGGGATCAATTTGTTGACGCTCTGGAAGACGCTCAGCTCAAGATCTACGTGAAGCAGGCACACGCGAAGGACCTGCAGGAGGCCCTTGTCCGGGCACTGGAGCTCGAGTCCTTTGTAAGGACTAGTGCTGAGAGGCCCAGCGTAGATGCTGAGAGAGGACTGCAAGTCCGGCGAGGTCGAGTGAAGAACCAGGCCAGCGAGGGGCAGTTCTGAGGAGCGTGATGGAAGTGCCAAGAAATTGGACACAAGAAAGCAGACTGTCGCAGATCTCCAGCCCTACCACGGACTCACTCTGCAGAGCAGGTGGGGCAGTACACTTACCAGCCCTGCTGCCGAGAGTGTGGCCAGCTGGGCCACGTATCTCGTTCTTGCCCTGAAAACAAGCAGGCAAGCAAGACAGTGGAGACGGGAAACGGCAGCAGGCTGGGGAAGGAGGGCCACCACCAGCCAGTCCCACCCAGGCCCTTTTCCTGGTAAGATGTCGTTAGGCGGCCGCCCACAGCGTGCAGGTTGAGGGCACGGTTGATGGAAAAGCGTGCCGGCTCACGGTGGATACGGCGTCGGAGAAGACGTTTGTGAGGCCGGACATGCTGTCGACGAAGAGGCCTCCTGTGGCAGCCCAGCGACTGTGTGGTGTCACAGGGCACTGCGCTGAACTACGGGGACCTGTGGAGGCAAGAATAACAATTGGATCCAAGGAAAAGGAGATGCCTGTGTACATAGCAGACATTGAAGACTCCTGTCTGCTGGGGCTGGATTATCTGCTGCAGAGTCGTGCTTGTCTGGATTTCGGAGGCATGAGCATGGAGATCCAGGGGACGAAGGTGCCGCTGTGGGAGATGAATGGCAGCGCACATGCAGTGGCAGCCCAGACCACTCTCATACCAGCAAGAACAGAGACTTGGGTGAGTTGCAGGCTAAGTCATATCATAGAAGGTGACATCTGTTTGGTGGAGTCTTCATCTGCTTGCCAGTTGCAGAACGGGCTGATGGTCGGACGGACACTGATGCAGCCACACAACGAGAAGGTGGCTGTGCTGGTCGCCAACCTGGATGACGAGGACCGGCAGATTCCCGCTGGAGCCACGGTGGGGAGCTGCGAGGTAGTGGAGCTGGTACAGGAGGCACCAGGTTCAGTCTACGTTAGGAAAACGGCTACCCGTGGTTTGCCAGCTCACCTGCAGGACCTGTGGAGCCGGAGCATGGTGTGCCTGGACCAGGAACAAGCAGCCCGACTGGAGGAGTTGCTGTGGGAGTACGCTGATGTCTTCTCGTCCGGTGACCTGGACGTGGGGCGCACAAGTCTCGTCGAGCATCACATCAACACCGGTAACCACCCCCCTGTGAAGCAACCACCTCGGAGAGTTGCACCGGCCAGACGGCAAGAAATGGAGAAGGCAGTGGGTGAATTGGTCACCCAGAGCCTGGTGGAAAAGTCGAGCAGTCCGTGGTCATCTGCAGTGGTCCTGGTTAAGAAGAAGGATGGCACGACAAGATGCTGCGTGGACTACTGGGCGCTGAACGATGTGACGATAAAAGACTCCTATCCCCTGCCTCGTGTGGACGACACACTGGATGCACTAGCCGGAGCCAAGTGGTTCTCAACACTTGACCTGAAGGCAGGGTACCACCAAGTCGAGATGGCAGAAGATGACATGGAGAAAACAGCCTTCACGTTTGGCAGAGGACTCTGGCAGTTTCGTGTCATGAGTTTTGGCCTGTGTAACGCGCCAGCGACGTTTGAGCGACTCATGGAACGCGTGCTGGAAGGGCTTCAGTGGGAGGCTGCCCTGGTTTACTTGGACGACATCATCGTCTTCGGCGGCACCTTCAGGCAGGAGTTGGAGCGGCTGGAAGAAGTCTTTTGACGATTCCGGGCGGCTAATCTGAAGCTCAGTCCCAAGAAGTGCCACTTGTTCCAGAGGGAGGTGTCCTTCCTGGGGCATGTCGTAAGTCAAGACGGAGTGCGGGCTGACCCAGAGAAGGTGGCTGTTGTGAGGGATTGGCCGGTCCCAACAAGTGTGAAGGAGGTGCGGAGCTTCCTAGGGTTCTGCACTTACTATCGGAGGTTTGTGCAGGATTTTGCCAGCATAGCAGCACCTCTGCACCAACTGACCAAGAAGGGTGAGCAGTTCCGGTGGAATGCAGAGCATCAAGCAGCCTTCAACCAGCTGAAAGAGGCACTGGTGGATGCTCCAGTGTTGCAGTACCCAGATCCCAGTCGCCCGTACATCCTGGATTGCGATGCGAGTGCTGAAGGGATTGGAGCTGTACTCTCCCAAGAGAGGGATAGTCAGGAGCATGTGGTGGCTTACTACAGCCAGAAGTTCAGTTCACCCGAGAAGAACTACTGCGTCACCAGGAGAGAACTTCTTGCTGTTGTGAAGAGTCTGGACCACTTTCATCCGTACCTGTATGGGGCCAAGTTTACGGTGAGGACTGATCATGCGGCGTTGAGGTGGCTCAAGACACTGAAGAACCCTGAAGGACAGCTTGCAAGATAGATTGGGAAGCTGGAGCAGCATGACTACAGGATGGAGCACCGGCCTGGTAGAGTGCACAACAACGCAGGCAGTCTCAGCCGTCGCCCCTGTGAGCCTGGTTGTAAGCATTGCAGCAGCAGGGAAGAAGGCACAGAGAAATGTTGCAGGACCACAGTGCAGGCAGAAGTGACTGATAGCTACCAACGACTTGGGGAAGCTCAACGTGAGGATCCAGACATGGGCCCCATCGTAGAGTTGATGGAGCGGAATGCTGAGAAGCCACCATGGGAAGAGATCGCAGCATTGAGTCCAGCGGCCAAGCACTACTGGATGCAGTGGGACACTCTTCAACTTGGTGGGGGAGTGCTCCTGAAGAAGTGGATGACTCCAAATGGACGAGTGCGGTTCTAGCAGTCAGTGATGCCGAAGGAGCTGAGGGCAAGAGTGTTGCGAGAGGCACACGAAGGCGTAACGAGCGGCCACCTGGGAGTGAAGAAGACGTTGGGTCGACTAAGGCAACGCTTCTACTGGGTGGGTCTGCGAAGTGATGTAGAGGAGTGGTGCCGAGCTTGCGACACCTGCAGTGCTAAGAAGGGCCCTGGACGCAGGACAAAGGTCCCTATGCAGCTGTACCAGGAGGGAGCCCCCATGGAGCGGGTAGCAGTGGACATCGCTGGGCCACTGCCACAGACAGCTATCGGGAACTGGTACATTTGTGTGGCCATGGATTATTTTACGAAGTGGCCAGAAGCCTATGCCTTGCCAGACCATGAGGCAGCAACTGTTGCAGGAGTCCTGGTAGAGCAGTTCTTCACACGGTTTGGGGTGCCGTGTGAGCTCCACTCTGACCAGGGCAGGGAGTTCGAGTCAGCAGTGTTCCAAGAGTGTTGTCAGCTGCTGGGGATGAGGAAGACGAGGACAACACCTCTGCGGCCCCAGTCAGACGGCATGGTCGAAAAGTTTAACTGGACACTGGCGCAGGAGTTGGCGAAGTACTGTGGCGAAGGACAGACTGAGTGGGACCGGAAGCTGCCAGCATTGCTTATGGCGTATCGGTCTGCTGAGCATGAGGCCACTGAGTACACATCTGCCAAGCTCATGCTGGGCCGAGAGATTCGCCTGCCAGTGGATCTGATTACCGGTCGCCCGCCAGACGAAGAGCTCCCCACAACACGCACTAGCTATGCTGTAGCACTGCAAGAACGCTTGCTGGAGGCACACCACCAAGTGAGGCAGAACCTCAAGTTTGCCGGAGAATCGATGAAGCGGCTGTACGATCGGGGCACCAAGTCAACCGGCTTCACAGAAGGTGACCTGGTGTGGTTACATAACCCCCGGAGACGGAAAGGCCTGTCGCCCAAGCTGCAGAGCCCTTGGGAGGGCCCTTATACTGTTCTGGAGTCCATCTCGGAGGTGACTTACCGGATCAGAAGAGGACCTCGCTGCCGGGCCAAGATTGTCCATGTTGACCGCCTTTGGAGGTACTACGGACCCGGGCAGTATACATGGGACCCTGGCGGTGATGACGACGATGAAGAGGAGCCGCAGGATCAACAGCAAGATGAGGACATTGTTGGAGGATCATGGGACGAGGTGATTGAGATGCAGCCGGTGGCTGGCACAGCAGAGGGTGTTGCCGGAGAGCAACCCTCCCCATCACTGCCAGCCCAGATGCCCCGCCCCAGGAGGAAAGTTCGGAGGCCTCATAGGTTCGATGACTATAAAATGTCCACCGAGGAGGAGTCATGAAGAAGTCTGTCATTTATTTTTATGTATTTTATTTTTGTATCAGAAGACTGTCTTATTTTAGTATGGTGTATATTGGAGGATCTTTTGTATTTTTTGTATTCTTTATATGTTATAATGAACGGGGTCGTCCATGTTTTAAAGAGGGGGGCAGTGTTATGCAGTGACTTTAAATGTGGCGCGGGAAGTGAGGGGAGGGCCAGAGAAAAAGGGTACAGAAGAAGAGAGACGGGGTCGGCTCGGGTGAGAAACATCGCTGCTGGCTGATAACGCCTGCCACAGCCCTGGGACCAGACTCGGACAATGCCCTCTACATGCCATAACTGTGATGCTCCTCCTCCCTATGTACACTGGACCCCTATTGCTGTAAATATTCTAGGTAATATAGCAGTGCCTTAAAAAGCATCTCAGTGTTTACCTGTATCCTGCCTGACCGTGTCTGATACACAGCAAACGGACCCTGTAAGTATTGCGTCAGCAGCGCCAGCCACCTCTACTTATATCCTGACCAGCTGTCTGACCAACACCAGTGCGTGGACAGTGCATATATGTATATATATATATATATATATATATATATATATATATATATATATATATATATATATATATATATGTATATATATAAATATATATTTATATATATATATATATATATATATATATATATATATATATATATATATATATATATATATATATATGTATATATATATATATATATATATATATATATATATATATATATATATATATATATATATATATATATATATATATAAATATATATATATATATATATATATATATATATATATATATATATAAATATATATATATATATAAATATATATATATATATATATATATATATATAAATATAAATATATATATATATATATATATATATATATATATATATATATATATATATATACAGTAAAACATCGATATAACGAACCCGCCGGCCAAACTCTCCACTTTGTTTGAACATGAACGCGGCGGCGTGCACGCCACTGAGTCCACAGTTAACTCTCACTATCAAGGGTTGTTGCGCTCGTGCTCTCGCCACTTGCTCAGTACTACCTACTGAGAAATGGCTTCAAGGACTCCTTCTCCATTATTTTGATGTGTCAGACGAAGAATTGTAAAGTGTTCTGTGTACAGTACAGTAAATTGTTTGTTAATTTTTGTCTCACGTAACATACACCAATACACTTAAATTCAGTACCCCTGTAACAACTCTGTATGAACACGTCTTAACGAACGAAACCCCGTATATAGCGAACTCGTTCAGTATTTTTACCAAACTTCGGATATAACAAATCGGATATAATGTCAGATCCTCCGCCCCAATTGGTTCGTTATATGGAGGTTTTACTGTATATATATATATATATATATATATATATATATATATATATATATATATATATATATATATATATATACACATATATATACATACCGTATATACCGAACTATAAGACGAGATTTTTTGCCAAGTTTAAGGCTTCTAAATCTAAGGGTCATCTTATACACCGAGAATAAAACACAAACCTATAACTCCGTTATGAATATTGAGCGCCACTGTACCTTGGAATTCATTCCACATGCACACACGTGTATGCATAATATATATATATATATATATATATATATATATATATATATATATATATATATATACACATATATATATATATATATATATATATATATATATATATATATATATATATATATATATATATATATATATATATATATACACACCTACACACACATCACATGGAGGAGTGAATTACGGCCACATCAGGACTACCTAGCAAGTTGGTCAAGGGAGGGGAGCAAAATAGTGCCAGATTAAATGAATTTTTAGTGCCTAAATTGAAAAGTGTACACTGAGGCGGTTTGTTTACATTCTGTTGGCAAGATGGTGGAGGGTGGTGGTGGTGTAACCCCAACTGGAGTGACACCAAGGTTTGAGGGTTTTAGGAAGGAGGATGTGGAGGATGGCAGAGTTGAATTACAGATTACAGATGAGAAAGATACAACAATTGGAGGAAATGGTAGAGAATATGAGGACCATATGCGAATCTTTCAAAGGAGAACTGGAGTCTGTCAAGGGTGAGCAGAAAAAAGTCACGAAGGAGTTAATAGAAGTTAAGGAAGAGTTGAAAGTAATGAAGGAAGTAAATGGTATACTAAAAGAAGAAAATAAGAACCTCAATAGCCAACTCAATATGGAGATGACACAAGTCAAGAAGATAAATGAGGAAGTTAACTTGTCAGTTAGGACACTCGAAAAGAAGCAATCTGAATGGATCAAAGAGAGTGAAGTGAAGGGAGAATCTCTGAGGAAGATAATAGAAGATCAACAAAAGGAAAAAGAGCAGGGGATAAAGGAGAAAGTGATTAGTGTAATTAAGGAAAAACAGAAACTAGTAAGAGATACGGTAGACAAGATAAAGTGTGTAGCAATCTTTGGTGTTAAGGAAGAAAAAATAGTGAGTAGACTGGACAGAG
The DNA here is from genome assembly GCA_036785275.1 of Cancer borealis. NCBI lineage: Eukaryota > Metazoa > Arthropoda > Malacostraca > Decapoda > Cancridae > Cancer > Cancer borealis. The sequence goes on along the minus strand of JAXIVD010000302.1, from coordinate 130,345 downwards.
AAGAAAAGGAGGAGGGAATACATAAAATATTGACAGAAGTTACAGAGGAGCCGGGCCAAGCGGCGAACTTGATTGAAGAATTTTATAGAATTGGAAAATTTGAAGAAGGAAAAGATAGACCTTTAAGGATAAAGTTTGCTACGCAGGTTCAGGCTGAAGAGGTGATAAACGGATCCTGGAAACTAGCTGGAAAGGAGGAATTTAAAGGTATATGGATTAATAAAGATTTGAACGAGGAAGAGAGGAAGCAATTAAAGGATTTAGTCATAGAGGCAAAACAAAAAAACGAGGAGAGGACAGAAGAAGAGAAGAAACAGTTCTACTGGAAGGTCAGAGACCTGAGGTTAACGAAGAAATATATCAGGAAGTAAGAAAAATATGTTATACCAATGTTAATGGACAGAGGTTGATGAGTATCTTGAAAGAGCAAAGCCTGATGTGTTAATATTATGCGAAACTAAGTGGAAAGATGAGTGGCCATTACCAGATATTGGAAAAAATAAGTATGAGGTATGGACGAAAAACAGAGATGGTAAAAAAGGTGGTGGAGTGATGATATTGACGGAAAAAGGTGTCAAAGTGGCAAGAGTGGAAATAAGCAAGAATAAGTCAGAGGTCATAAGGGTTGTTGTAAATAATAGTAAGGGAAAATTAACGACATATGTGGGGGTTTACGTACCGCCCCTGACAAATGCTTGGTCAAGAGATGATCATGAGAGAATGTTGGAGGATACAATAAGTGAGATGGACAGGATAGTATCACAAGAAAAGAACGTACTTGTGGTGAGAGACTTTAATTGCAAGGAAATCAATTGGGAAGACAAGACTTTTCAAGGAGGAGAAAATTCATGGAGTAGTAAACTCGTAAATTGGGCTGAGGAAAACCTAATGATTCAATGGATTGACTGCGAAACGAGATTCAGGGAAGGGGAAAAGGCATCAAGATTGGATTTGCTGTTTACCAGTGATGCAGAAGCTATAGGAACAGTAAATTATGAATGCCCTGTAGGCAAAAGTGATCATGTGCTAATTGAAATAAGTCTCAGTATAGAAGCTTTAAGGACAAATGAGGAGTACAAAGTGGAAAGATATAGATATTACAAAGCAAACTTCGTAGAAATGAGGAAATACTTTGAAAGTGTAAATTGGAGTTGTTTTGAGGAAGCAGATAATCTACAGGTGAAATGGGATGAGTTTGTCAAGATATACAATATTGCAGTGGACAGGTATGTTCCAAGAGGGAGAATAAATTTGAAAAAGGATAAAGAATGGTACAATGTTAAGTGTGACAGGGCTAGAAAGTGCAAGGTGAGTGAATGGAATAGATGGAGGAAAATAGAGACGGAAACTGCATGGAGACGTTATGTGGAAGCTAGAAATGAATGTGTAAGGATTTTGAGGACAGAAAAACAAAATTATGAGGACATTATGGAAAAATGTAGGAGTGACTCAAGATTATTTTATAGACATATTAACGGAAAAATGAAGAAAAGTTAAGGTATAACTGGATTGAAGGTTGATGGAAGAAAATATGACGAGGTACAAGAAATGGCGGAGGTGATGAATGAAAGGTTTCAAACAGTATTTACTGAAGAGAGCGACTTTGACTTGGCAGAAGAGGAGTTGACCGGAAACCAGTTAAGAGGAATAAAATTAAGTCAGGAGGAAGTTATGAAATTGATGGAAAATTTGGATGTAAATAAGGCGGCTGGTCCAGATGGAATTTCAAATTGGATTCTGAAAGAATGTAGAAATCAGTTGGTGGATAAAGTTTATAGCCTGGTGAGGTTGTCGTTGATGAAGGGAAAAGTGCCAAAGGATTGGAAAAGAGCAAATATTGTACCAATTTACAAGAGTGGAAGTCGAGAGGATCCACTGAATTATAGACCAGTGTCCTTGACAAGTGTAGTAGGAAAAATATGTGAGATGATTATTAAGAATACTTGGATGGAATATCTGGAGAGAAATGATGTGTTGACAACATGCCAGTTCGGATTCAGGAGAGGGAGGTCATGTTCCTCAAATTTGTTGTCTTTTTATTCAAGGGTCATAGATGTTGTACAAGAGAGAGATGGTTGGATGGATGGGGTCTATCTGGATTTGAAGAAGGCCTTTGACAAGGTACCACATAAGAGACTGTTATGGAAGATAGGGAGGTATGGAGGAATTGGAGGACGATTGTTGGAATGGATGAAGGATTATCTTCATGAGAGGGAAATGAGAACGGTAATAAGGAATAATAATTCTTCCTGGCTGAAAGTTACTAGTGGAGTACCCCAAGGGTCAGTGCTGGGACCGATCATATTTGGTGTATATGTAAATGACATGGTTGAAGGAGTCGACAGTCATATCAACTTGTTTGCCGATGACGCCAAATTGGTGAGGAAAGTGCAGAATGTGAGAGATTGTGGGAAATTGCAAGAGGACCTTGATAAGATTGGTAGATGGAGTGAAAAATGGCAAATGGAATTCAATTTAAGTAAGTGCAAAGTCATGGAATTTGGCAAAAGCAAAAGGAGAGTGAACTATAATTACAAAATGAAAAATGTTAGTTTGAAAAAGTCGAAGGAGGTGGATTTGGGGGTGACTATTACGCGGAGTTTAATCCCGGATAGGCATATAGATAAAATTATGGGAGAAGTGAGTAGTCTGCTAAGGAGAATCAAAATGGCTTTTTTGTACTTGGATGCCGATATGATGAGAAAACTGATTACCGCTATGATTAGACCGAGATTGGAGTATGCGGCGATTGTATGGTCCCCTCACACAAAGAAAAATATTAGAAAATTGGAGAGGGTGCAAAGGGCAGCCACCAAGATGGTACCGAAATTGAGAGAGTTCACATATGAAGAAAGATTGAGGAAACTGGAACTTCCTACGCTTGAGAGTAGGAGAGAGAGAGAGGACTTGATAGGAGTTTATAAAATGGTGAACAACCCGGATAGAATTGATGGAGAGTTGTTAAATCTGGAGGCCAGAAGTACAAGGGGACATGGAAAGAGGCTGAAGAAGGAGCGTTGTATCAGGAACATCAAGAAGTACAGTTTTCCGCACAGAGTGGTCAACACCTGGAATGAATTAAGTGGAGATATTGTAAACGCCACCAGTGTACACAGCTTTAAAGCCAAGTTGGATAAAGTAAGATATAAAGACGGGACAATATGAGATTACTCCCCTCCCGTAAACCACAACTAGGTAAATAAAGGCGTGCGGGCCCACTCTAGCTTTATGGGTGTCTAATGTTTTCTGACAACGTCACGTGCGGGCCACAACACCGGGATGGCGGGCGACACTGGTGATGAAGCTGCAGACGACAACCCAGATGATGCAGAATTTGACTCGTATGATGATGCCCTTGAACATGTATCTAAAGATATATTTGACATGCTTAATGTATCGGATGAAGATGATTTTGAAGGTTTTTAATTAAATATATGTTTCAAATGTTTGAGGCAATTGTTAAAACAAGGTATTAGAACATGGCGGTGCTGATGTTTATGATAATGTTTATTTACGTTTTGAAAAATTCAGACTATTGTTTAGTAAATGTAATATACGTACAATATGTAGTTTTTTAATTCCTTTAACTACTTACATCTTGAGCAACTAGTGTTGGAAATAATTGTTGGAGTAATAAATTAAGGACGGGCGAACAGTGAACCTTACCATGAGAAAGGGGGTCGTCTAATATAGCGATAATAGCTCAAAAGCAAATTTTTTCCTCAAAAATTGGGGGTCGTCTTATATAACCAGTCGCCTTATAGTCCGGTATATACAGTATATATATATATATATATATATATATATATATATATATATATATATATATATATATATATATATATATATATATATATATATATATATATATATATATATATATATATATATATATATATATATATATATATATATATATATATATATATATATATATATATATATATATATATGTAATATAATTAAGTCTTCTTTCTTCTTTCTTTTGGTGTTGTTAGATGCATTTCTTTTAATCTTTCCTTATATGTTAAGTCTTCAAAATCTAGCACCATCATAGTTGCAATTCTCTGTATTCTTTCTAATTTCAACACATGCTTTTTTTTGTGCGGTGACTAGATTACTTTTGTATGTCTCTGGTTTAATCTATGCATTTTAGTCATAATTTTTCTCATCAAATCTTTATCTAGAAAGTGAAAAACCATCTGCATATTTCTTAGCATCATGAATTTGTCATATAATATTATATTTATCTGTTTTTCTAGCAATAAGTTGTCCTGTATTACCACTCCCAAATCTTTCTCTTCTTTTTCTATTGAGGAAATATATTGTTCTAACTTATATGTCAATGTGGATCACATTGCACTTTATTCCATTTTCAATATATGGCATATTTTTCATTGAATTTTATTTCCAATATCTTGCTTCAAGATCTGTATCTCCTCGCTATCATTGTGGTTTCTTATCTTTCTTAGTAATTTTGTATCATCTGCAAACAGGCTTCAGTAACTGTTTACTCATTCTGTCATGTCATTTACATATAATGAAAACATTATAGGTACCAAAAATAGATCCCTGTGGTACTCCACTTTTACTTCCCTCCATTTATATTTCTAATTTTTAATACTGTTCTCATTTCCCTTCCTTTCAGGTAGTCTTATCTATTTTGAGTCTTATATACTTGCTTATTTTCCTTAAATCAAGTTATACTTTGTTTATATTTTATTATTTTCATTAATAAATCTATACAACAGCTTTGGTTCTTTACAGTTGTCAACTTTAACTTTTTCAGAATTTTTTCATTTCTTACCCTAAAATATTAATTTCTTTGTACTTTCATACTTCTTTATTTTCCTGAATATTTTTGTTTTCTTCTCTTCTATGCTTTATTCCTTTTCTTTTTAGCTTTCCCACTTTTTCACACTTTACTTATCATTACAAATTCATTCCTTTCTAGTTTATACTCTTAAATTTTCTGCATTGGTTTTCCCTTCATTCTCTTCCATGCTCTATTACTTATCTTTTTTGCTCTATCACACTTTCCATTAAAGCAGTAATTTTTTTCTATGTAGAATGGAACATATTCCTTGACTCCATGTTTGAATATCATCAGGAAGAAATCATATTTCTCTTGCACGTTCTTCAGTTCCATCATTATCGTCCATTCAGTTTAATTGAAACATTTCTTCATTGCAGCATAGTCTGATTTTACATAATAAGTTCTTTTCTTTTTAAATAATTCATCCAGTTAGTACTTTTATCTATATTTCTAGAACCAAATTGTCACTCATTCTAAATGGGCACTCATAATTTATATCTTATC
>JAXIVD010000302.1:82500-124825 GCA_036785275.1 Cancer borealis | reverse complement strand
GTGGGATGTGTTTTTTGTCTTCAGTAGCAAAATAGGTGACCATTCTTCAGTTCTATGAATTCTTCTCAAGTTCTTTGTACCTCACTTTGGATTCTGATATCTCATATGATGCCTTCTAGTTCTTTGAATAACGTTTCAAGACTACCTTCACTAGCTAGTGTCCAAACATTATAAATACCAAGATCAAAGTTCCAAAAGCAGCCTATACGAACCTAGAGATTCTTAGCACCCCCTATTCTGAAGCAGATCTGATTGCCGCAGTGGCCAGTTGCTCCATTACTGATGGAGACTGGGGGCCATGACATGAATGTAGTGTTCATAATTTGGGGGAGGGAGGGCATTGAGCTGATACCATGCCACGCTGACAGGGGAACACTTTTAGTTTAATTTCTTACAGTGAACCTGTCCAGTTTGGTTGCACCTGTCTAGTTTAGCTCTACTAATCCTTGAAATGTTTAGCCTTCTCATCACGATAAAGTAGTGTTCCAAAAAGAAGGCCTGCAAAGATTACAAGGTCACAACTCATAGACTTGTGTCCTGTATCTATTTTCTGCTTGGTGAACAGGGGTTGCAGTGTTTAAAAAGACAAGCCCATTATGTCGCCACCCAACTCAGGAATCGAACCCAGCATATCTTGGTTGTGAGCCAAGTACACCAACCACTACACCACCAGGCTGTTCCTATAGTTATTTTATGTGTACGGGTTTATAACTAATAATGTAAGAATTATTTTTAGGAAACCAAGGAGTACATTTCCTTGTTTTTGTTTTTTCTTGGAAATTAATGGATTATTTAATTGTATTAATGTAGTAATAAGTCTGTTACACAAATTTCCAATAATTAATTTTTTTGTAGGTCGGGAATCCAAAGCCATGCTAAACAATGGAGGGACAAGATACAAAAGATCACGGTTAGAACAGAGGATGAACTTAGAAGTGATATGGTGTGTGGTGATCCTCTTCTTTATGTGCCTCATCTCTGCCACAGGCTCTGGACTCTGGCAGGTACCATACCATTTCTTACCAAGCCATACCCTTATAAAACCACATGACATTATTCTGTATCAAATTACATCACAATATGTTGCATCATATTACAAAAGAATATTGCAGTACACCACAGCATTATTTTTAGCACATTATCGTAGTATTATTGTAATACTCTAACAGTATATAACAGCATGGAACATTATTGAAAGTATAATTTTTATATCTATATTATCATTATAGTTAGAATTATCAAAACTAATTTTTTAAATGTCAATAGAATTTTAAGGCCACCATATGTGCAGCTCATATCTAACCTTGTATAAGCTGAGTGGCTGCCTTGGAGGAGGATAGTCTTATATGGAGAGTATAGCCCAAAACCTATGTTTCAACTAGAAATTTTGAGGATCGTCTTATACATCCAGACATCTTATATGCCGACATATTCAGTACAACAACTGAAGGAAAAACTGGACAAATATAGATACAGAGACAGAACCACACGAGTGTAGCTTAGGCTCTGTATATTACAACTAGGTAAATACATATACACACACATGCTTTGCTTTTATTTTGGCAAATAACTGGAGCTTAAGAATGAACCATAAGTTAATCTTGCTTTTGTCTGGGTATGATTCAACAGAGTCACCATGAAGTCAACTCCTCACAAGGGTTGGTGCCATTCTTGCCTCCGGAAGAGAGAGACACTCCGCTGGCCCGGGCCCGTCAGCTCAATAGTCCAGTCTGGGTTGGCTTCATTAGTTTTTGGACGTTTATTATCATTTATCAGGTGAGACTTTCAATTTCAGAAGTATTTTACACAAAAAAATGCTTGAATTGTGTCTAATAAGCTTACTCACCAGTATAGGTAAGGTTAATTGAGAAGCACTATTTTAAAAATATCCCACTAGATCCCCAATGTAATGAAGCCCTAAATAGATCTGCTAACAAAAAGTATTTTTATTAAATTTTACATCAAACATTACTAAATGGTGGCTGGGGTTCTTTGAGCAGCCAAGCCACCCCGGGCACAAAAATCTCTGGCTACACTACTGGGTTTGCTTTAGTAAAGATTATTCTTGTTTCTCGTATCTTTTCCTTGAATTTATTATTATTATGAGTTCCTATCATATTCCTCTTGTTTTCTGTAGTAAAATCTTATGACTTTCTTTGTTACAGCTGGCCACCTCTAATATAAGTGGGGTGGCACCTGAGATATAGCAGAATGTTGGAAATCAGTACAATGTAAAAGGAATAAGATGCATGACTTGAAAATCCTGCAAATCGCAATATCTTAGAAATCTGCAAACTTCCATTGAAATATTGCTTTTAAACATAATCTCTCCTATCTCTCACATGCACATCTCAAACTGACACTGGTCTATAATGAAGTAGTTCTTCTTTGTTTCCTTTTTTGTAAATAGACATTAGCTTTTCCATTCTTTAGGGACTTTTCAGTTTTAATAGAACACTCAATTATATCCTGAATTGGCTCAACGATTTCTTGTCTACACTCCTTCAAGATGTATCCTGATATCCCACCTGGTCCTATTGCTTTTCTTTCATCCAATTACTTCATCATTTCATCTATCTCTTCTCTACTTATCCTGATTCCCCACATATCATAGTTATTCACTTGTCCTTGTGGCTTTTTAAACTCAGATTCAGTTGTAAATACTTTCTGAAAAATTTTATTTAATACTTCATCCATTTCTTTTGGGTCCTCATATACTTCCTTATTTTATTTCAGTCTAGTTCTATTTTCTTTGTTTTATTTTTCCATTAGTTGATTGATATGTATAATGTTCAGTGCTTATAAGAGTATTCCTTGACTCTTTGTTCATATATCATTAAGAAGAAGTCATATTTTTCTTGCACATCCTTTAGTTCCTTAATTTTTGTTGAGTCAGTTTCATTGAAAATCTTGTTCTTTGCAGTAGAGTTTGGTTTTGCATAATTCCCCCTTTTCTTTTTATATGATTTAATTCCTCCTACTTTACTCCCATATCCCCTTTTATCTCAATTTCTAGGATCACATTGTCATTCCTTCCAAATGGGCACTCATAATTTATATCTTTTTCCAGATTTATTCCTTTGGTAAATAATAGATCTAATTTTGGTAAAACTATACAATCACTACTCCGCCCCTTTCTTTTTTCTCTCCTTCCCCACATATATACTTAGTGTACTCATTACATCTGTGAAGGTTTCAGGCGGGGAAAACCATTATTTACCTGGCGAAACGTCTTTGAAGTTAATGTTATGTTAGGTTGGTTAGGTTAGATTGAGTTATGGTTAGGTTAAGACTGTTAGCTTAGGTTACGGTTATGTTATGGTTATGTTAAGTTAGGTTAGGTTCGGTTATACAAGATTTAAACATTTTATTACCCAAAAGTTAGGGTTCTCAACCTTAGATTTTTTTCTGGATTTGGGTAATAAAATGTAAAAATCTTAAATAACCAAACCTAACTTAACCCAACCTAACAACCTTAACCTAACCATAACTCAATCTAACTTAACCAACATAACATAACATAACTTCAAAGACGTTTTGCGAGGTAAATAATGGTTTCCACCGCCTGAAATCTTCACAGATGTGGTTAGTACACTATGTATAGTATGTAGGGAAAGAGAGAAAAAAGAAAGGGATTGAGTAGTGATTGTAAGTAGTGATTGTAAAGAAATACCCTAATTTTTATTGTTTATCTTCGCCATATCTTATATTATCAGTTATCCACTGTCAGTCCATCCAGTCACCTACGATTTCGAAAGTTTCCTACTTTTCTTCATTACAATTAAAACCTCCCACTATAGTTACTCTTTTGCTGTTACTAATTATTTTGTTCTAAACTCTATGGTATCTTCTATTATTTCTTGGTGCTATTCTTTTGCCCACATTATTTTGTTTTTTGGGATGATATATGCAACTACTATTTTTTTGGGTTTCTCCATATTTTGTCATAATTTGTGTATTTATAAATTTTGCTTTTCCTTTTCCATACTCTACATTGCATGGTTGTATGTATGTGCGCCTTGTCTCGGCTATCCACTTAAGGTGATGATATTTTGGTATATAAATAGATAGATGGACTATATGTATATATTCAATACATACACACATCAATATTTGTATATAACTTTCTTTTTGTCAAATATCAAAATACAGTATGTCCACAATATGCGAGTTTAGGAGCTTCAAAATACTTAACATATTGTGAATTCGCATATTATGAATTTGTATATTGTGTAGCTATGCTTAACTTTCTTATAAAATTGAGTAACTAAAATTTTAGCTGTTGATTCCTTTGGCACTGATTGAAATTTTGGCAATTTTGGGACTTGTTCACATAGGTCCAGGTCATTGAACAGGTCCTTCGTTTCAATTTGTTGCTATTATTCATTTGTTTAATTCATTTTATAGTATAGTGGGACCTCACAATTTAGTGGATTTGCATATTCAGAACTCACATATTGTGAAGTCATGCTGTATTTGTCTCAGTTTTGAAACCCATCACCTCTAAGACTTTTACAGTTAGTCCACAACCAGTCTTCCACTGGCTTATCTAAACCACTTCACATTGTTTAAGTTCTTAGATTTCAGCAACGTTTCACCCCCCTATACCGTACTCTCAAAAAGTTCTGGCCTTAAGTCATGGGTCAGCTAGGATATTTCTTCATCTAGAATGAATTAAGAAAAAACATAACTTTGATATTTAGTAAACTCTCCATGATACAACTTGACTTTCATCAGATTTTAATTGATAGAGTAAGGTTTGAAAGAGTTTCATTGTGTATATCCCCCCTGGTTACAGCTTTGACCTTGGAGATGAAACACAACTTTGCTCTGAAAATTCTGTTTTATCACATGCCACAAGTTTTCAACTAGATTTGAATTAAGGTGGTTTCCGGGTCAATCATAAATATATTGTACTTCACAATCTTGAAACCACTTTATCAATGCTTTTGCGGTGTACTGGTGCTTCATCATGTTGAAACACACTTTATCTCAAATGGTTTTGCCAAATTTTCATTTGAGATCTCATGATGAATGTGTTGATTCACTTTTTATTAGATGGCAACACAACAAACTTCCCAACCTTTTACTTGAGAAAGAACTCCATACCACCAATAAATCTGGGTGCTTGACAATCCCACAAGTGTAGTAAGGTTCAAGAGGGTCACTACCCATACACCGATACACATTTCCACCTCTATTGCAGGTGACAAAAAAGTGGCTTCATCTGTCCACAAGCCATCAAGCCACTACTGCTCTGTACAAGCGAGGTATTTCGCAGCAAAAGCATCCCTGCACTACTACTGCATATGGGTCAAGATTGGTCTCAATGATAGGATGGGGCTCCTGTAACTAAGATCATGCATGCACATGATAAGCATCCTTACAGACACTTCTGCAAAGACGCTAGAGTTACTTTCCTTCAATTTGCGGGCTGTATTATATATAATTTTTTCAAACTCAATCTTAAGATTGTTTTTGGCTTAAGAAGAGATCTTCCTTATCCTTCCTAACAGAGGTTAGTGGGTTGGTGTGGATTGTCTTCCACCCTCACAGTGCCTAACAACCAGCCTTCAAATGAGTGATGGCTAATGCTGATTAATTTTGCTATTTTCATAGTTTGGTGGCCAACATCCTTCTAAACAGTTTTCTTAGCAATTGTGTCTGCTTATAATTATTTCCTTGATGACATATTATCCTAACCAGCTGCCAATTAATATGCAAATACAAGTGGAATAAGGCTACAACAAAGAGAGGACAGCATGTATAACCTTCCTGATAATTAAGTGCACACTGAACTGGCATGTAACTAATATGATGAGAGCTTCCTGTTTCAAGAGGCCTCCCTGCCATGTTGGCAGCCAGTAATTTTGGGAAATATCATTCACCTTAACAGATGTATTTCACCGTAAAATATCTTGGCTGGGTGATTGATGTTGCCATCTCTACCATCTATCCATTTCTTTCTTGGTTTTTCCTTCAATCTTTCACCTCCTCTGGAACAAGATATTTTAATAATCTTCCTCTCCTTTCTTCTTTTTACGTGATTAAATCAGTATAGCTTTCCCTGATTTTCCCTTTCTAGCAGACTATGCTAGTTTCCACACATCTCTCTAACTTTATTGTTCCTCATTCTATCTAGCCAGTTCACACCAGTATTTTTTATTTTTATTTTTTTATTATTATTTTTTTATCATTAACCGTTGGTGCCAGAAGGCTTATTGAGGCACAGATGGACTTGCCTCGCCTGTTATTTGGCGTAGGTTTTCAGATTTTTATAGTGACGCCTCAAATCTTTAGGTTCTCTCATGAATATGTTGAGAACGAGCGAGGCTAATCACTGCTACAGCCTCAGACGCATATAAACGTTGTTAGTCCCGTCTGAGGACAATATGGCAGCAATTTGGGTAGTCTTTGGCCACTCGGCGGTGATATCAAAGAATGAAAAGTGGTCAGCGTATAACGGGGATTTGAACCCGGGACCCTAGGCTCGCATACCAGAGTGCTAGACCACTGTACCGCCGCTTTTGTATTTAGAGCCCATGCTTCAATGGCCATAAAAAATAGTTGGTACAAAAATCCTTTCAAACATCTATTTACTCTGTTGTGGATACAATCCCCTTTCATTTGCGTGACTGACCTGATGCACAGTGTTTTGGGTGAGGTGTACTTCTCTTCTTCTATGGAGTCCTAGGGGCTAAGTGAGAGGAGTGTATATGTATGTGTGCATGGGTGTGCGTATGCGTGCCTTGTCTTGGCTACCCTTCTTCAGGGTGCTAACAACCTGTTATATAGATAGATAGATATACCTCAACATACAGGTCCCTCTTTCTTCCAAAATCTTTGCTCCAAAACCCTTGCTTCTCTTTCCACCCTGTGTCATGTGGGCCGTCATGAACCCCTCTGACTCAATATCTACACCCAAACATTTAAATTTTGCCTCCTGTTCCAGTATTTCACTATTCAGAAATAGTATATCAATACTTATACCTCCGTCCTTATTGCATCTCATCACTTTGCTCTTTACATCTGTTTCCTTCTCACATACACTTAGAAGGGTTACAGGAAGTGTTAGTTCTGGGTGACTCCAGGATTAGATATTTAGATGAGACCTTCTGTGAGGCCGACAGGGCGAGGAGGATGATGTGTTGTCTTCCTGGGGCCAGAGTGCAGGACGTGGTAGAGAGATACAAGAAGGTAGTGGAGGGGACGGGGAAAGAGGCGTTAGTGGTGGTTCACGTGGGCGTGAACGATGTAGGCAGGGTAAGGTCAGAGGAGCTAGTGGATAGGTATAGGGAGCTTCTGAGGGAGATAAAGGAGAGTGGTAGGAGGTGTATAGTGTCAGGGGTGCTCCCTAGACAGGGGGTTAGAGGCTAGTGGCTCTCACATGCCCTTGGCCTCAACGAGAGGTTGATGAGGATGTGTGGGGAGGATGGGGTGGGTTTTATGGATGAGTGGAGCAGGTTCTATGGGAGACAGGAGCTGTATGCCAGGGATGTTGTACGCTTCAGTAGGAAGGGGGTGCAGGAGCTTAGTGAGTGTCTTGAGAGGGCAGTTAGGCAGTCCAGTCAGGGAAACTAAATATTAATAGAGGTAAGGGTAATAGTGACAATGGACGGGGTAAAGAGAGGGAGGTGCATGAACTTAGTGTCTTTTATACAAACAGTAGAAGTGTAATAAATAAGATAGACACACTTAGAGGTATCGCATGTGTTGAAGAGTTAAATATTATAGATATTACAGAAACCTGGTTAGATATTGCAGGCAAACATTTCTTACCTGAAGTAGGAATAGATGGGTACACTTTTCCACTGGGATAGAGTAGGTAGGAAAGGGGAAGGTGTGGCACTGTACGTTAGAAACACATTAAATAGCTATGTCAATACCACTATAAAAACAGATAGGAATACGGAATCATTTTGGATTGACATTATTATAGGAGGGAAAAAGTTTGTTGTAGGCATTATATATAGGCCTCCGGATTTAGACGAAGCAGCTAATGCACCCCTGATGCAAGCACTTGCAAGGGCATCTAGGTATAATAATGTGTGCATTATGGGGGACTTTAATTATAGGAGAATAGACTGGAATAGTATGACAGGAGACGGGTGCTCGGAGGAATTCTTAAATGTCATCCAGGATGGTTTTTTCACACAACTTGTAAGGGAACCAACACGACAGGGAAGTATTTTAGATCTGGTCTTAACGAAAAATGAAACTTTGGTCAGTCAGGTTGAGATAGGAGCGAGATTTGATGTTAGTGACGACCATGAAATTAGATTCAAGATTAATGCAAAGAGGGAGGTAGAACAAAACACTGCTTTAGTACCAGATTTTAGAAAAGGCAATTACCAGGGCCTCAGACATCACTTCCAGGGTATAAATTGGGAAGGAACAGGAGTAGGCAGAGAGAAGGATCAAAACATTGAGGTAGAATTGCATTATGATAGCATAGTTAGGGAAATTCATACAGGGCAGGAACAGTATATACCTAAGAGGAGGATTAGGTCAAATAAAAATTATCCAAAATGAATGAATAGCAACATTAGAAGGGAAATTGGATTAAAAAGGGGACTCTATAGGAGAATTAAAAGGGGAGAAGTACAGGTAGTAGGGCAGTATAATGACCTAGCTAGGAAAGTTAAAAAGGATATTAGGACTGCAAAGAGGAATCATGAAGTTAAGATAGCTAGAGATGCCCAGAAGGATCCAAAGGGATTCTATCAGTTGTACAATGCTAAAAACAAAGGAAAGAATAGGACCTCTTAAAGGAATGGATGGCAGCTTGATAGAAAATGGTGAGGAAACTAGTAAGGAATTAAATAAATACTTCTTGTCTGTATTTTCTCAGGAAGAGTCGGGTAGGGAACTGGAGCCAGTACAGATCTTTAGGGGACAAGAGGTTGATAAATTAAGCAAAATAGTCATAAGTACGGAAGTAGTTAGCAAGGAAATAGATTGACTTAAAAAGACTAAATCTCCAGGGCCGGACGACATTTTTCCGAGGATTCTTAGGGAATGTAGAGAAGAACTCGTTGAACCTATTGCAATGATTTTTAGAGAATCACGAGACACAGGAGTAGTTCCTAGGCTATGGAGACAGGCAAATGTAGTTCCTATATTCAAGAAAGGAGATAAGGCAGAAAGTAGTAACTACCGTCCAATTAGTTTAACATCAGTGGTAGGCAAGATGTTAGAAGCTATCATAGCAAGGGCAATTAGGAAACATTTCGATGAACACAAGCTAATTAGACATAGTGAACATGGTGTTAGCAAGGGGAAATCATGCCTGACAAATTTATTATCCTTCTATAGGAAAGTATTTGGAACCATAGATAAGGGGGACGAGTATGATATAGTTTATTTGGACTTCAGTAAAGCCTTTGACAGAGTACCCCATATGAGACTGTTAAGTAAAGTTAAGGCTCATGGCATAGGAGGGAAGGTACTAGAATGGATTAGGGGATGGCTTACTGGTAGGGAACAGAGCGTACAGATCAATGGGAAGAAATCAGAATGGGATAATGTCACTAGTGGGGTACCGCAGGGATCAGTACTAGGACCGTTGTTATTCATAATTTATATAAATGACTTAGAGACGAGAATAAACAATGATATCAGTAAATTTGCCGATGACACAAAGATAGGAAGACCGGTAAAGAATTTAGATGATGCTAGGATGCTGCAGGATGACTTAAATAGGCTGTACGAGTGGTCAGAGAAATGGTAGATGCAGTTTAATGTTAACAACTGTAGCATTATGAGCGTAGGTAAAGGTAATAGGTATGTAGACTACACATTAAATGACGATATCTTAGGAAGGTCATATAGTGTGAGGGACTTGGGAGTTCAAATAAGCAGTGACTTGCGCCCCAGGGAACAGTGTATTATAGCTAGAAATAGGGCCAATAAGATACTGGGATTTATTAGTAGGTGTGTGACAAATAGGAGTTCTGAGATCATTCTGAAGTTGTATTTAGCGCTAGTTAGACCCCACCTAGATTATGCAGCTCAATTTTGGTCCCCTTATTATAGAAAGGATATAGGCTCCTTGGAGGCAGTTCAGAGAAGAATGACCAAGACGATTCAGGGGTTGAGAAATTTACCCTACAAAGATATGTTAAAACGTCTTAATCTCCACTCCCTAGAGAGAAGAAGGAGGGCAAGAGGGGATATGATTGAGGTTTTCAAATGGGTAAAAGGAATTAATAAGGGAAACATTGATCAGGTTTTAGAATTTAGTAGTCAGGATAGGACACGTGGAAATGGGTACAAGCTAGAAAAACTTAGATTCAGGACAGACATAGGTAGATATTGGTTCACTAACAGAGTCGTGAATGACTGGAATAGGCTGGATAGACACGTAGTAAGTGCTGAGTCAATAGGTAGCGTTAAAAGACGGTTGGATGAGAGTATGGATAGGGATGACAGGTGGGATGGCTAAATATTGGATTATTCCAAGGGTGGGGGACAAGGAACTGCTTCGTGTAGGTCATTAACTGGCCTCTTGCAGTCTCCTCATTTCTTAGGTTCTTATGTTCAAATTTTGTAACTTGATTATGAAGCTTCTCCCAACTATCTGCAGCAATATATGTATCATCTGCAATTATATGACCCATCTTACTAACAACATTTATTTTTTTCTTGGGCAGGTGATCATCCCCATCTCCCTGTATGTTACCATAGAAGTCATCAAACTGATGCAGGTGTACCACATCCATCAGGATCAAGACTTCAAGGATGAGAAAAGTGGCAAAACCATAGGTAAGGAAACAGAGATAAAGATATATACAGTAAACCGTCTATAAATTGGATCAATTGGGGGAAACCCCTTGTCGATATAGCCGAAGATCAGATTTATCAGATTTATCCTGCTACACACGCAAAATCACTAAAACACTATAATTTAGCATCCAAACTCAATACGTATACTACAGATAATAATTGTATTTTTAAGCTTACCTGTATTTATGTATGTTACTTCTATGCTCTGTCATCAAATATAACTTCTGGAACCTCGGGTGTAGTGATGGAAATTGTGTGTGTGTGTATTTGAAAGCCGAAAGAGCCGTTTGGGAGCCGGAAAAGCCGGCTCTAATGAGTGAACGAGAACGAAAGAATCAGCTCCCTGAAAAGAGCCGGAATTCCCATCACTAAAACTGACCGAGGAGCAACGTGCATCAGCATGGGTGGCTAGTTTGGCGGAAAACTATGCCGGATGCCTGCCGCATATATCGCTGACGTCCAATCTATATAAAAATAATCTGGTGGCTATATAGAGTCCCATATATCCGATATCCAACTTATACCTATCCGATATATAGAGGGTTTACTGTATATACATATTTATATATATATATATATATATATATATATATATAAATATATATATATATATATATATATATATATATATATATATATATATATATGTATATATATATATATATATATATATATATATATATATATATATATATATATATATATATATATATATATATATACTTTGTTTTAGTCTTGTTACAACAGATAGAATCCCTTTGGATCCTTCTGAGCATCTTTAGTTATCCTAACCTCATAATTTCTCTTTGCAGTCCTAATATCCTTTTTAACTTTCTTAGCTAGGTCATTATACTGTCCTACTACCTGTACTTCTCCCCTTTTAATTCTCCTATAGAGTCCCCTTCTTAATCCAGTTTCCCTTCTAATGCATCCATTTTGGATAATTTCTATTTGACCTAATCCTCCTCTTAGGTATATAATGTTCCTGCTCTATCTGAATTTCCCTAACTATACTATTATAATGCAATTCTACCTCAATGTTTTGATTCTCCTCTCTGCCTACTATTATTCTTTCCCAATCTATACTCTGCAGGTGATGTCTAAGGCCCTGGTAATTGGCTTTTCTAAAATCTGGTACTAAAGCAGTGTTTTGTTCTACCTCCCTCTTTGCATTAATTTTGAATCTAATTTCATGGTGGTCACTAACATCAAATCTAGCTCCTATCTCAACCTGACTGACCAAAGTTTCATTATTCGTGAAGACCAGATCTAAAATATTTCCCTGTCACGTTGGTTCCCTTACAAGTTGTATGAAAAAACCATCCTGGACGACATTTAAGAATTCCTCCGAGCTCCCGTCTCCTGTCATACTATCCCAGTCTATTCTCCCATGGGATTTGCCCTGCACCCGTCATTAGGTCTATCAGGGGTCCCCTGATGCCTTGGCATCAAAGGGATCTGGATCAGTATAGTTTGCTCTTGCATAATTCCTTTTCTTTTCTTTTTATGATTCCATCTATTTGTCTTCCACGTCTCCCTTAAACTCAATTTCTAGGACTAAATGCTCATTCCTTCCAAATGGGCACTCATAATTAATATCCTTCTCAATATTTATTCCTTTGGTAAATCAAAGCCCCAATCTTGATGGTTTATCTTCTCTATATCTTGTATAATCTTGTATAATAAAGGAAAGAATAGGACCCCTTAGAGGAATGGATGGCAGCTTGATAGAAAATGGTAAGGAAATTAGTAAGGAATTAAATAAGTACTTCTTGTCTGTATTTTCTCAGGAAGAGTCGGGTAGGGAACTAGAGCCAGTACAGATCTCTAGGGGACAAGAGATTGATAAATTAAGTGAAATAGTCATAAGTAGGGAATTAGCTAGCAAGGAAATAGATAGACTTAAAAAGACTAAATCTCCAGGGCCGGACGACATTTTTCCAAGGATTCTTAGGATATGTAGAGAAGAGATTCGTTGAACCCATTGAGATGATTTTTAGAAAATCCTTAGACGCAATAGTTCCTAGGCTATGGAGGCAGGCAAATGTAGTTCCTATATTCAAGAAAGGAGATAAGGCAGAAAGTAATAACTACAGCCCAATCAGTTTAACATCAGTGGTAGGCAAGATGTTTTATTTTAATACATTTAGGATTCACATGTGCTTTTCGCTTATTCTTGATTTGTGCACTGATGGTTGCTCCAGCCTGTGCTGATGCAAATGTGGGTGTTTCTGTAAAGTGGTACATCCTGAAGAGCCATGTTGTCCACTGGTGATCCACTTGACTAAAGTTGCAATCTAAGGCAGGATCTCAAGACAATATGTGGGGTCCTACTGCACCTGCTGAGTAAAGACTTTGTGCCATTGGTAGGATTGGAATGCAAGACATTTTGTTCAACACTGTCATACGCCTAATACAGTCACCATCTCCTTTGCTAAATAGCATTAACCTAAACTTTTGATATTGACTTAGCTTGTATAAGTTAATCATTGTACCCTTTCCTGCCTTTTTATAGTTCTCTATTTATTATTTATTGTAATTTACATAGGTCAATACAGATAACAGCTTTAAGCTAGATGGATGTGTAAAATCCTTTTGTAATTTCAGAGTGTCGAGCCCTGAACATCCCTGAAGAATTGGGTCAGGTTGAGTATGTGTTCGCAGATAAGACTGGAACTCTCACTGAAAACCAAATGGTGTTCCAGTGTTGTTCCATTAATGATGTGGACTACTCACATGCCCCTCTTATTTCCACTAGTATCTCCAGCAACAATCAGGTAGAGTGCAAGAACATTTCATGATTGATTTTCATATGGATTTGAATACCATAAGAATTTGGTGGATATACAAGATCGCACTTTTCAAACTCGCTCTATTCATTACATAATTATGAACTATGGAAAAAACTAATTTTGTGGATAGCTGAGCCTGAGTTTAGAAGTTAAACTTTTGGAGGATAACAAATACCCACATTAAATAATAATTAGGCATGCACATTCATACTATGACAAAATATTTTATTTGACAGGTAATAAGACATAACAAATTAGTTTCAATGAGGTTTGGTTAATTTTACAAAGGTTTGATTTATTTTCTTTTTAGATAGAAAATGGACAGTTTAGAAAGGAGTTGTTGGGTGGTCAGTGAGAAGGCCCTACTGCTGATTAACCAATATAGGTTAGGACGGCTTAGGTTTCAAAGGCTTGGTTAGCTTAGATTAGGAAAGGTTATATTTAATTTCAAGAAGAAAAAAAGAGGCATGCCAGAGGAGGGCTATTGGCAGGCCACTAGTAAAGGGGGGGACCCGCTGTAGCTGCATGTAGCTTCGGGTGCTCATCTCCTGTCACACTGGCCTTTGAACCTGTGGTGGAAGTTAATCCATTACGCCAGGACATAGGGCCACTATTCTTGAATCTTATACTGGTAGCGTTTTCCTCTTCTGAGTCATGATTCAAGATAACCAGTGACAACAATACTTACTATCATTCAACCTTCACTGGAGGTCTTCACTACTGGTCACCACAGTGAAACTGATTGAAAAGAGTAGCCATGAGAGGGCTGTTCCTAGGGATTTTATCCCTGAAAATATACTCAACGTTTCAACATCTTACCAATCAAACCATAATGACCACCAAGGTCCAAGTGAAGTTTGATAGATGCTAACTGTCCCATCAATACAGTTTAAGGATTGAAATGTAATTATAATTAACATTTGTTTTAGTCTTCAATAAGTATTTTGGGTCTTATTTAGAAGTTTGGTGATGTTTTTGTGTTTATATCAATTACCTTATGGTAAACTTGGTTTTGTTATACATCGTTTTACTTAAAGTTGCTATTTCCAGGATTCTATTGACAATGTTTAGTGAGGATCTGTAATTCCAAGAAGACGGGTGGCTTCAGCGCTGATACATGCTAACTTGAAACAGCATTTTTCAACAAAGGTGGCTTCATAGCTAAGCTACTAGCTAGGACTGTAAAGACATGTCTTAGATGAATACATACATGTATCATTGTATAAAAATGAATTATTTTAAATTGAAATTACTTAAAAAGTTAATTTCAAGTTCATTAGGTGACATACATGAAATGGTTCAATAGGTCTTCTGCCACAAACCCAAATTGCCAACTCGAGATTCCCAAATTTTTGCTCCTAGTGTGAACGGTTGAGCCTCAAAATATGTACAACTCTATGGTGTTATACTTCTATTCAACACACTGTTATACCTTGCTATGTTCTTTATCATATTGATTGGTGATTTCTTAACTCATTTTAACTAGATTTCATCTGTATATTGAATTTTTTTTTTTTATTGAATTTATTTGTTTTGCTTAAAGCCCAATTACAGTAATATACCAGCATGATATGTGGAAAAAGAAAGCTGGTTGCCTTCTTTGTGGGTTACTATATGATACAAGAAATATTGCAGCAGCTACAAATGCTTGTATTTTACAATATCAGATAAATAATAAATTTTGTGTTGAGGTCATCCCGCTGCCAGACGAAAGACTATGGTGGTGCTGTAAACTGTAAACATTGCTCGTGTCCATTGTCGATGTCTTATGGGCCACATAGATACCACGGGCCACATAGGGCCACGTAGAGGCTAATCTTGGGCTATTCCTACGAAAATAATCTTTGTTTACGTTGTCGGAATGTTATCGTACTTGACCTTGAATGGAGTGTGTTCACACCTACATTATATTGTATGAGAAATTAGGGCATCTCGAGTTGGCAATTTGGATTGGCGGCAGAAGGTTGGAGCCGCCTATTGGCAGATTGTGCTGCTTCCTGCTTTAACTTGGTTTTCAGTTCATTTATTTTATTTTGGTCTGCAGCTCATGCTATTTGAAATCTACTTTCATGACTAGATAATTTTTGGTTGAATATTGTTTATCTAGTGCTATTTACAATTTGCACTTTTTGTTCTAGTGCTATTTAGGACCCTACTGTATGTTAGTTAGTTGTATTGTTTGCATTGTCATTGTTAGTGTTTGGTATCTTATATTTGAACATTATGTTCTCTTCATGACAGCTTTGAGTATTACATTAATCTATATGTTATTATTATTACATTATCTGTCTGTTTATCCACAGGGCTCAAATCAACGAGAAAGCTTCTCCTTGAACACACAACTTCAGGAAGACCTATCTGCCATAGAACTGCCACTTATTTATGCTCAATCACGCCATCACCAGCCTCCTGCTGTGCCACTAAATTCTCCACAGGAGAGGATGATGGATTTCTTTCTCACACTGGCAGTCTGTAACACAGTGGTTGTGGCCAAGCGTCCCCACCATGATCAGGTTAGTACACACATAGCCATGATTTTGTGATTGCTAAATTATTTTTTGTTCTATAGTTATTTATAGAACAAGAGAATGTTTGAACTATTCCTGTGCTTTTGCCATATGAGTTTTGAGAGTGCATTACTGATTTGTCACTCAGGCATTATCTCCTTTTGATGTTTCAGATGAATGCCAGTGGTATGATAGTGCCAACTAACAGTGCCAATACAAGTGAAGTCGATAATGCCAGCTTTACTTCTGTGATTTCTAATTCATGGGCACCGACCAGGGTGTTAAGAGGAATGTGGCCCTTCCAACGATCCCTTTCCCCCATTGCCCCCTCACCCCGTAGCACCCCACCATGTACCCCAGAATCATCACCCCGTTACCCAGATTCTCCATCCATCAACATCCACATGAATCCTATACCTGTACAGAATCCTTCTAAACATACTCTTGACCCCATGCCAGATCCTCAAAGCACTTATCCCAGACCATCTCTCCTGAACATTCAGTCAGAACACAGCTACCAACAGATGCACTCAGTCACACCTCCGCCTCATGATATCAAACCCATTTATGAGGCTGAAAGTCCAGATGAGCTGGCCCTAGTGGATGCTGCCGACAAGTATGGGTTTCGCCTTTTAAGGAGGTCATTGCACAATATTCTGGTATTTGTCCCAGGCAAGTTTTATTTCCCATTGGGATGTTTTAGTGAGAGTGAGATAACTGGAAAGATATACAACAGTGAAAATGATGCTGGTAGATTGAAAGTTGTAAAATAAGAGTATAAGGTAAAGTAAGTTTCCAGATGTTTTCATCACTATCCTTTAAATAATCTGTCATCCAATCCAGCACTACTCCCTTCACTCCCCCCATATGGTTCATCTTCCACAACAGCCTTTTGTGTGGGACTCTGTCAAACGCTTTCCTGATGTCCAAGTACACTGCATCCATCCAGCCTTCCCTGTCTTGCACTTCATCGATCACTCGTATAAAAACTCAGCAAGTTCGTCACACAAGATCTACCTTTTCTAAATCTGAATTGGCTCTCATTTATCACCTTATTCTCCTCCAAATAGCTTACCCATCTTTTCTTGATAACCATTTCACATAACTTGCCCACAACACTAGTCAATGACACAGGTCTATAATTCAGCAGCTCCGTCTTTATCCCTCCTTTATAAATTGGCACAATATTAGCTCGTTTCCATTCTCTTGGTACTTTTCCTTCCTTCAAGGAGCTGCTAATCACATCCCAGATTGGTTCCACCAATTGCTCCCTACATTCTCTTAAAGTCCAGCCCGATACTCCATCTGGTCCCATTGCTTTTCTCCCATCCAACTTTTCCAATAGTTTTCCAATTTCCTGTCTTTCCACTCTTACCTCCCGCAGTCCCTCCTGCCTCTCTTCTACAATCGATTCTACAAATTCCTCTTCCACATTAAACACAGATTTAAAACTTGTTCATAAGTTCACTCATCTCTTTTGCTGTTTCATAAATCCGACCTTCTCTCTCCAGTTTATAAATGGTCTCCCTGCTCTTAATTTTTCCATTAATGTATCTGTAAAACAACTTAGGTTCTTTCTCACATTTCTGTACTATATCCCTTTCAAAACTTCTCTCTTCCCCTCTCCTTATTCTAACATATTCGTTTCTTTCATTTCTATACTGCTCTCTGCTGATATCGTTTCGGTTCTTCATCCATTTCATCCATGCTTTGTGTGTGTGTGTGTGTGTATTTACCTAGTTGTATTTACCTAGTTGTAATTTACAGGGTTCGAGCAAGGCTCATTATGTCCTGTCTCCATAACTATATTTATCCAACTTTTCCTTAAATGTATGCACACTGGTTGCTGTGACAACTTCTTCACTTAAGACATTCCACATATCCACCGTTCTATGAGGAAAACTGTACTTCCTGATATCCCTCAAACACTGACTCTTCACAATCTTCTTAGAATGCCCTCTCGTTCTTCTGTCCACACCTCCAGTTACCGTCACCAAATCCTGTCTGTCAATCTTCTCTATGTGATTTACTATTTTGTACATTGTAATCATATCTCCTCTTTCTCTTCTCTCCTGCAATGTTGGCAAACTCATTTCTCTCAATCTCTCTTCATAGGTTAGATCTTTCAATTCCGGCACCATCTTTGTAGCTGTTCTTTGAATCCTTTCCAACTTCCTTATATCTTTCTTCATATGTGGTGACCACACCACCGCTGCATATTCCATCTTGGGCCGTATCATGGTGGTTATAATTTTCTTCATCATACTTGTATCTAGATAGTGAAACGCCACCCTAATATTTGTTGTGTGTGTGTGTGTGTGTGTGTGTGTGTGTGTGTGTGTGAGAGTGAAAAGTATATCTATGTGTGGATCTTGTAACAATAGACCAGGAATGGTCTGTACTATACCATGATATATATGGAGCAGTTTCATACATATTCTCCTGTTGTCGTGTCACGACTTCTTAATATCACTATTTTTTTTTACTGTACTATTATAATGATTTGGGATCCCATTTGACACGTATGATTCACAAATGTTCCTAGTTATGTTCACCTCCTCTGTCATTTTTTGAATATTCATGCTCTGCCAAATGTGATGTATATTTATAACAACCATCTTAATTGCTGTGTTGGGTCTGAATTGCTACCTCTCACTCATCAGGTCTTGGTCTGTGTGAATACGAGGTACTTCATGTGCTGCCATTTGATTCTAACCGTAAGAGGATGTCCATCATAGTGAGACATCCACATACCTGTCAAAAGGTTCTGTATTGCAAAGGTAAGTCAGTGAATAAGTAGAGTTGACAGTATTAAGTGGAGACTAATCTACTAAGACCATCCCTTGATATAGTTCCAAGGAATATATATAATGCATAAATGTATATAGAGTATAAAAAGCAATGTGTTACAGTAGTAGTGAAGAATTGTAGAGTGTTCTGAGGACATTGTTCCCACTTCATTATACTCTACTTACTTCTTAGTGACAACTATAGACTTATCTTTGTTTTTTCATAATGTTGATGATGGTGTTGTAAGAATATTACATAAGTTCCACGGTCATCTCAGTTCAGTACCACAATGGTGTACAATTTTACATATATCAAGAAGTAATTACATATTGTAATGGGAATTTTTATTTATTTTTTTCACAGGAGCAGATTCTGCCATTCTGGACAACTTATCTCGAGACGTAGATCAACAGACAAAACTACGAGTGTTTCGCACTCAGCAGCACCTCAATACTTATTCCAAACGTGGACTGAGAGTCTTGTGTATGGCAAAACGTGTCTTGAGTGATTCTGAGTATGAAACTTGGGCAGCAGGACACAGTATTGCTGAAAATTCTCTTGGCAGCCGAGAACGCAAGCTGTATGATTCTTACTGCAGGATAGAAAAAAATCTTAGTTTACTAGGTTAGTAAATGTATTTACTTGATTCTGTGTATTTGAACTATGGAAGTGTATGATCAAATTTGAAATACTTAAACTCGGCAGGAGCTCTACTCTGGTTATACAGTAGTTTTTTTTTCACTGCTTCACATATCTACAGTTCTCATACCTCTGCTGTATTTACCTACCTAGTTGTATATATTTACTTAGTTGTAGTACACAGGGCCTGAGCTACATTCATGTGGTCCTGTCTCCGTGTCTATATTTGTCCAGTTTTTTTCCTTCAGTTGATGTACATTCCTTACCATTATCATCTCTTCCTTCAGTCCATTTCAAGTATCTATACTTCTTTAGGGAAAATGTACTTTTTTGTATCGTTCAAGCAAATTCCTTTTTGCAATTTTTCTTGTCTCCTCAAATTTTTAGCCTCTCCTTTTCTTCTCAATATTAGGTCTTTTCCATCTCTTTCCTCTAGGTTGCTTATCAATTTATATATTGTAATTAAGTCATCTCTTTTTCTTTTTTCTTTTTTCTTTTAGTGTTGTTAGATGCATTTTTCACCTCGTCTCGGTTATCCCCCTTTTAAGGTATGCAGATAAATAGATATTACACTGTCCATATGTAAATTTGACAGCCATGTGGACATCATACATCCCTACCTTATGCCCTTTTGTATTCCAAAGCTTGCACTCATTTCTTCATTTACTTTGATAAATACTTTAGCATCCTTATAAAAGTTTTTTCACCCATATTCAACAAAATTTCAACTATACCATATCGTATCACCATCTATTATATCATTATAATTATGTACATTTTGGGATATCAGTTTTGGATAGATTTTTACCAATTCTATTACTTTAATGGGATCCCTTCATTAAGCCATTATGTGGAAGAAAAATTGAGACTGGCTTTCCCTACTTACAGGTGCTACAGGGATAGAGGATCGGTTACAAGATGGGGTACCGGAGACTATCCAAGCATTACGCAAGGCTGGGATAGTCGTGTGGGTTCTCACTGGAGACAAACAAGAGACTGCTATTAATATTGCTTATTCTTGTGCACTCTTTCAACCCAATATGGAGGTTAGTATACGTAATGCTCAAGTTTTGATTAGTGAGTCAAATATCATGATTTTTGTTCTATTTAGGGTGGACTTAATTTGACTTAAATAGAGTACTGAAGAAACGTTATTGAAGGTTTTGAAGAATTTTAATTAAGATTTGCATCCTTGAGGGAGAATGAAACTATGCTAATATATACTGAAATAAACATCAGAGGAAAATGTAGGTTTTTAAAGTCATCATGTAGCATGTAAATTCAAAATGTTCAATCTTCCAACTATTTTATCCATTACAGATATTAAAGTTAAATTCAAGAACTAAAGAGCAGGCAGAGCAGACCATAAACTTTTTCCTGCAACAAATCAAACAGCAGGAAGAGTCTAGGGAACACTCACAGACCAATGGAGAATTTTTATTTCCTAGTGGCCAGTCCTCTGCACCAGCCAAACAGCGAGGTCTTGTGGTGGATGGAAAGACTCTCCTGTGAGTGTGCCGGGAATATTTTGTAAGACTACAATTTTAGCAAATAAGTGTAGAAGACTAAATTTTTGAAACAGATGGTATGTTATAGTCATTGAGTGGAGAATATAGAATGTTTGTTGGTGGTACAATTATCTGTAGATGTAGTTAGATGTGAGCTCGAGTAGATATATTATAGAGAAAGAAGTCAAGTGCAATACTATACAGTGGAACCTCAGACCTCAACCGTCTCACATCTCGAACAATTTGGACCTCGACCAAAAATTCAAGGAAATTTTTGCTCCAGAGGTCGACCAAAATTCGGACCTCGACCAATCCAAACGTAGCCGAACGAAGGGAAGCTGGCCGACGGAGGCCGAGCAACAGGCCGAGGCCGCCGCCGAGCAACAGTTACACGTCCATCTTTGTTGTACGTCAACGTGGTCACCCTGCTGTGCATATTTTTCTTAAGGGGATCGATCGGGTTGGTGCAATTTTCATGTTCGGTATATCCTATGGGTCTGAAATTTTAGTATGTTATTTGTATATGTTTACTTATTACTTCATGTGAATTTCATGAGATTTGGCTGACAACTGCTGACACCAAGGGGTAACTTCTAAAAAAAAAGCAAAAATTAAATTTGCCTCACAGCCTTTGTTTATCATTCAGTTGATTTGAAAAAAATATCATATAAACCTTTCATGTACCTCTACATTTTTTATTGTTGAAATTTTTATTTTCGGCTTGGTTATGAAATTAAAAAATAAAATAAAAAATTTCATACAATTTTTTCAGTCACTGTATTTCCGTTAATTTTCAAAAAATTTCAAATTTTATCAGATGCAAAAATCGATTATTGTTTTTACTATTTATTGATGCAAAGCAATATACAATCAAATTTATAGTAAAGTCTCTAAGGCTTTTCAAACCCGGAAAAAAAACATTTCGAGAAAACGGCTGTCAAAGTTTTTTTTCCATGTTCTCTGTGTCTTGCTACTTGTTTTTGATTTATTGGCACAAAATCTTCACAGATCATTGCTTATACCTTCTACTTTGTAGAGAACTTGAATAGGCATCTGGTCGTCCCTTCAAAAAGGTATTAGTCACTCAATGGTGAGGGTGTCAGAAGGCACCACCTTTCTCTTTGTTGCCAGATTTATTCCTAGAAGTCTCCTGCTTGATATTTTTGGTCCTTTTCCTTAGTTTTTTTATTAGGACACTTATTTCACACCTTCGAGTGCAAAAACTCATTGGGATTTTGGGTAGCTCCCTTCAGACACCTCTTGGAATGAGTTGAGTCAGTGGTCACCGCCAGCCACATGCTCCCTCACACACACACACACAATAGAGATAAGAGGGATGTCAAATGGCAAAATGTGGAAAGAGAATATAACTTATAGCATGATTTATGCGAATAATACCAGTTTCACTATCATACCACGTGGAAAGGCACGAATGAGGCAGTGACGCAACACCGCAGGACATTTAAATTTTGCTCTGATGAGGCTGGTTTTTAAATTTTGCAGAAAAAATTGTCTCCATCTGACAGTTCAGACCCTTCCCCACACACTGAGCGCAAAAAGTCATTTTCGTGTGTGTCAAAAATATTCGTCAAAAAATACATCCGGTCGATCTCCTTAAATCACGGCCCCTAATAATGGATCCAAAGAAAACAAGTTCATCCAGTACCGCTATTGGCAGTGAAAAGAGGAAAGTAATGAGGAAAGCAATAGATTTTAAGAAAGAATTAATCGCAAAGTATGAAGAGGGTGTTCGTGTGTCTGAACTGGCCAGAGAGTATGGCATGGCCAAATCGACTATTAGTACCATACTGAAAAACAAAGATGCTATTAAAGCAACTGATGTTGCTAAAGGATCGTTTTTAGTTTCTAAGCAAAGACCACAAATATGGAGTGATGAATGTTGTCAACGGTTGGTCTTGCAGGGCAAAAGAAATCTGCCAGTAGCCGCATAAGACGTCTATGCTGGTGAAGTACTGGGTCTGTAGGTGGACTCAGCGTGTGGCTGCAAAAGGCATAGGAGAAGGGTGGGCAGGAAGTGAAACCTGGCTGTTGAGCCTGGACAGGTCTGTGGTGATTCGTACACCACCATTAGCCTTCGCCATGATGACCATAGGATGGCACCAAGGAGATGGTCATCGCCAGCAGGTGCGATGACGTCTTAAGGGACCATAGAGCCCAGCTGAGACTTTACGGAATCCAGGTAAGCAAGGGAGATCAGGCGTGGGGTGTATATGGCAAAGGGCTGTGTGTCTTCCTTTAGATGAATTCGCATGGGCGGACCTGACATGGGTTTTAGTGGTGTATCCCATAGGTCATCCTTCTTCACCAACACGTCTGCAAACTCCTTAAGGAAGTATGCCTTGATAGCTTCAGGGGGTGTGGTGTTAAGGAGTGGAAGGAGCGGTGCTGAGACCTGGGGTGGAGAAGCTCTGGCGCTTGTCTGTCCACAGCTCTGCATGCTTCCCTCTGTCTGACGCTCATTGATCTTCTTACCCTGTTGCCGGTCCTGATTTGCTGCGGGAAGTTCTCGGACACTATGCTCAAGTCTCGGCAATGCTCCCAGGATAACAAGAGCGTACCCAAGAAGCTCTGAACATTGATCCAGCCAGTGCAAGAAAGAGCACCGTAGGTCAACTCAGCCTGGAAGGAGCCCAAGGCAGCCGGCATTTTAGAGCCATCAGCGTTGTAGTAAGCCAAGGTTGGGGACGGGTCAAGGTCAGACTTGAAAAGGCCTAGGCTCTTGAAGTGCTGTAGGCCTATCACCGTGGAATCCGCACCAGTGTCAGGTATCACCTCGATGTTTCCCGACACTACAGCGTGTCTGACGACAACACTGATGGTGGGAGAGGGTGTAGATCTCTCACGTGCTGTCGACTTGACTCACCTTAAGCTGCTGGCTTGCTGCTTTAGAGGTTTGGGGTTTCCGAGCAGTGGTGTGGGGAAGGGAGTTGAGTTGCTAATTAGGGATTAACATAACACAAGGGAAAATTAATACAAGATAATACATGGAATTAAGTAATCTTATAGGGAAGTAAGTGCATGTGTGAGGGTGGATGGAGAGCTAAGTGAGAGGTTTCCTATAGGAGTATGAGCGAGACAAAGATGTGTGATGTCGCCATGGATGGGTGTATGAGAGAAATGAAAGCTAAAGTTGGCAATGTAGGTGCAAGACTGAAGAGGAATGGAATGAATTCCGCTTTTCTAATCTTTTTTCCTGACAAGGTTATAGAAATTGATGAATATAAAACCAATTAAACACAATAACAGTGCCACTAAAAGGGGAAAATCCATGGAGCAATAACCTACAAGTGTGATTACATTGATGTAAACAAAGTGAGTTGGCTGCTGCAAATTTTGTCAGCTACTTCTAATATCCGTTAAAGGGAGGTCCGTAAAACTGATGTATGAGTGTATATGTAAATAATTTAGAGACCAATCTTCCATCAAAAGTAGCAAAATTTGCAGATGATACAGAACTTGACCGCAAAATAATATGCTCTGAAAACTGCAATAAAATTTCAATAAACCAATTAATTTGAGCAAGAAATAGCTGTGTTATAACAGACAAATATAAGGTTATGCATATTGGCAAGGAAGAAAGCAAATATTTTGTAAGATCTAATTCCTAGAATACGCAATTCAGTTCTGGTAACTGAACTACATTCAAGACCAAAACTTACTAGAAGGAATACAGAGACAAACCACAAAATATATTCTTACATTGCGTAATTTATTGTAACAGAAACAATTAAAGCAATTAGACATGTTCCTCTCCGCAAGTGAAGAATTTAGAGGGATAGGATTTTTAAATAAGTTTGATAAAATCAATCCAGGAGAAAAAAACAAGAATAATGCAACAAAAAAAATGTGAAGACGTAACACAATTCCTTTTAAATTGTACTTCCAAGTTAGAATTGTTGATCACTGGAACAGACTCCAAGCCTTAGCTATTAGCTCAAAAACTATAGATAGTTTCAAGTTTTGATTGTATAAATATTTCCGAGAAACATTTCTTTTATTATTCTTAATATTGCTTGCGTGGTCTGAGCTCCTAAGAAATTTTCATGTATTTCTAGCCTTGTTTTCTTTATCTTTCAGATGAGAAGTGTAGTGACAGCACTTGATTATTAGTAATACAGTTATTCCCATCTCATGATGCCCTAGTATTAGTGTTAGTCTAGTATATTATCTTCCTCTAACTTCATTCTTCAATATAAAATTTCCATGTTCTCGTTTTCTACAAGGAACATGGTTTTCCCTTCTAACTATTTCTTGCTGTCACATTAGCAGTGGGAGAGGAGGAGCCTTGTTGAGTTTTATCCTGTTCTCCCACATGTAGTTTACTAGTAGTAGTATTTAGTCCATCATCTATCTTAATTATAGACCAACAGGGCTGCCAAACATCAAGCAGTATGGAGAACTGCCCTTAGATAAACAATTCTGATACATGCAAGAATTTATGAGTTTTTCAAAACGGAGGAAGAAATAGAGTGTGTACAGTAGTCAGAAGCTGTACCATATAATCATGTATTATCTTACTTTGTGTTACAGTGTTTTTTTGTAGGAAATACAGAGGCAAGTGGTGGCCTTGTTTGGGAAGCCTATATGGAGCCTTGTATGGAGGTCTTAAAATCTGGTGTTGTAGCATCCCTCATCTAACCATGGATTTAATTTGATTGTGCATTGGACCATCCAATTAGCATGGATAAGTGAGCAGCTGATGCATAGTACTGTGGTTTGTGAGAATGGTTATACAGTCTATTGTAGCACATAATGTCCATTGCTCCTCTAGTTTTGAAGGTTGGTTAGCATATGGTGGAAAGTGGTATTATATTGATAACAATGATTTGAGAATTATCAATTCTTCAGATACATCTTGGACCATCGAGCCAAGCTGAAAAAGGGTTTCTTAGATCTGGCCAAGCAGTGTAGTGCCGTTTTGTGCTGCCGAGCCACACCTCTCCAGAAAGCACTCATTGTGCGTAGTGCCAAAGACAGTCTCAAGGTGCTCACACTAGCTGTGGGTGATGGTGCCAATGATGTCTCCATGATCCAGGTAATTAATTACCCTGTTTGTACTTTTACTCGGAACTATTGCTAGATTAATTGATTCTACACTCAGCATGGGTTTTTATCTATTGCTGGGCATTCATAAAAAAAATTAAATGAATTGATGCATCCTAGGTAACCTGAAAACCTGCTTTTCGGGTGGATTAATTTGATACTAGTGTTTTAGCCAGACCTAGCTGTTTCAATGACTAGCTAGTGTCACTACGTATTTAGAATGGACGTAGCTGTAAGTAGAAGGAAAATATATAGTTTTAGTGAAATATAGGTACAATTTGGAAATTTCCTTATAATTCTGCTGTTGCTGATGATGACATTACTGAATTCTGGCAACAATTATGAAATTGACATGCTGATATGTACTTTTTTAATCCATAACAACAATTTATCATCATCTGTCATTTCTTTTAGTGTTAGATTTAGGTGTGTTTGTATTTCATTCATCACCAATGAGATATCTCAAGTAAATTTTAAGGGAGCCCCGCATTCTTTACTCTTGGATGGTACAATCAAATTATTTTTACACACAGGGAAAAGTTATAAATTATTTTTCTTTATCATTAACTATTATTCTATGTAGTATCACTTCCTTTCATTCGATATTATTATAGTTATTTATGAATAATGTGCAAATTTTCAATTAAGTTCAAATTGTCATACTGTTGAAAAGAACTTACTAATATGTTTCTTCTTTGGCTCCATATAAATAGTAGTCTTCTTTAACCTTTTCTAGAGTTTACAATTTTGGTATCCCTTATATGATAGACAAAGAATTTTTACTACTCTTTATTTATATTTCTAACTTCAAAATAAGATTTTCGAGGAAACAATTTAAGCACAGAAAATGTACTCAAACATTTGCTTTGTTCTGACTCAACATTTTTGTCATATTCATAGCTCTTAAACAAAAAAAATGGTGAAAAAATCTTGAAAAATGGCAAAGATATAATCCTTTGAAACTAAGAAAAGCAAACTTTTCAATACACCGAAAAATGGCTAAGATATAATCCTTTGAAACTAAGAAAAGCAAACTTTTCAATACAGCCATTTTGAAATAACAATTGTGTGTGTATCCGCGTATGATAAGTTTAAAAGGCCCCAGCGCTGTATGAGGTTTTGTCCTTCCTATTCTTACTTCCACACTGTGTCCTCAAAATGTTGACTTCATGCCTTCCAACAATATTTGAGTTTGATCTACATCCTTGTTATCTCTACATTTAACTAATGCAAGATATCCCCTATGGCTGATAAATTTTGGAGTAAATGTCATTGCTCTGTCTTTCCTCTCTTGTAGTAAATACTTCCAAGAAATGACAATCAAGTCACAATAAATTTTCAAATAGATTCCAGATTTTTTTCCAGTATTCTATATTGAGCATGATTTTCAATTATCATTTTATCCTTTATTATTAGCTTTTGGCATATATATTTTTCAAATAACTTATTTATAAAGTATTTATTTTGTCACTACAACTGAATTTTGCAGACAGCTGATGTTGGCGTGGGTATCTCAGGACTGGAAGGCAGGCAGGCAGTGATGGCCTCAGATTATGCCATTGCACGCTTCAGCCACTTGGAGAAGTTGCTGCTGGTGCATGGCCACTGGTGCTACCACCGCCTTGCATGCATCATACTCTACTTTTTCTACAAGAATGCTGTAAGTGCTGGATTTAGCACCATTATTCGATTTCTATGGTTTGGAAATTTTTATAGGTGATATGACTGCTAGCTTAATATTTCAAATTGTATGGGTTCATATTGTCAGAATTTTATTAAACACTTAATTAGACTCATTATTGGTCAAATTAAATTAAGAAAGTTGTGAAAAGTCTTTCTTCTACACCAAAATAACAATAGAAACTGGTTGTTGCTGATTATAATCATAATGATGACCCTTAAAGTAATATCCATCTGAAGTGATACTGATGTTACAGAACCCAAAAACACAATTATAACTTTTTTAAAAATTCTATTTTAAGCGAACATATTTATTTACATTATGGCTGTTTTAGAAGAGACAGTTATTAAGTTTAGTAGAATACATTCAAACTAGACCAGAGGAAGGTAGAACATTTTGAAATATTGTGGAAAAGATGAATAAATGATGGAGTTAACAAAAGTAAAAGAGTTGGTAATATAATTTATATATGCTTAATATAATCCCACAAAAGGAGTGTTCTTTATACAAACTCCTGTATAGATCCATTGAGATTACACACTAGCTCAGTGGCTGAGTGATAGGTAATAACTTATTCCAAAGAAGCTGTCTTAGTGAGAAAGAATTTTTTTCAACTCAACTATCCATTAAGAGTTTGGCCTTAAGGAACAACCATTAACATAAAGGAGCAGAACAATCTTGTACACATTATTGTTGTCTGACTGCTGACTTTATTATTTTCTTTTATAGTCCTTTGTGCTGATTTTGCTGTGGTACCAACTGTACAATGGCTTCAGTGGAAGCAGCATGATAGACCAAATGTACCTGATGGTTTTCAATTTGTTCTTCACATCCATACCTCCCATTATTGTGGGTAAGAACATATATACAAAGTATTTGAGTAGCTACAACTTTACACTTTTTCACGAGATCATTATTTGTAAATGACTGAATATTTTGCTGTCAAAATTGCAATTTAGGGCTCACTTCTGTTATGTCTTTGCTTCCATATTTCCCAGAGTGAATAAGCTTTTATGAAGTTTAAATTTTAAACCTTGCATCAGAAACTTTGTTTTCTGCTGTCTTAATTCACTTGTGATTCATTTATAACTTATTTTTTTAATAAATAATGTCTTTGTGAATTATACTCCTTCAAAATACTAATATAATGCTAAAAGTGCATGTCTGCTTTTCGCCACCATATATGGTGGGGTCTGCAAGACCTCTGTATTCTTTCCTACTAAAAGACAAGGCACAAAACAGGAAGGGAGAGCAATGTGTCTCCAAACCTTAAAGATGCATTGTCTTGGCTTCTCCCTTAAAGGGAGAATATAACCCAATTACTGTGTACAGATAGAGTTGCGGATTCAGAGGAGAAACTACGGCAGCTGGTGAAGTTTGAACGACTGTGTAGGAGGAAATTGAAAGTGAATGAGTGTAAAGTAAGGAACAGCACTAGTTGGGTTGGTATTAAAAGGATCTATGTTGCACTGAATGTTGAACTGCTTGAAGAGGTGGAATATTTTATATATTTAATGTCAAAGATTACTGGACAGACATAGGTGAATTCTAGGATCAGTGATGTAGGAAGTGTTGGGAAGAATGGAGAAAGTTTCAAGTTGCATAGCGATGAGAATGAATGTAAAGAGAAGGTTGTATGAAACAGTAGCTGTGCCAACTGCACTGTATGGAGCTAAAATGTGGTATATGGGAGTAGCAAAGACGATACTAAATGTAATAGAGATTCCGTGTTTAAGGAGTATATGTGAAGTAATGTGTATGGACCGAGTGAGGAATGAAGAGGTGCACAGGAAAACTGGTGTTACTAGAGTTGGCTCATTGACCAGAGCAGAGTGTGTTGAAGTGGTTTGAACATACAGAAATAATAGAGAAGGCCTGCTTGGTGAAGAAAATAATGGAATCAGATGTAAGAGATGTGAGGTTGAGAGGAAGGCCAGGAATGGGATGCATGGATCTCATCAGTTGATCTGATCAGATGCCTTTGAAGTGGCAGGGGTAAACCAGCTTTTGCTTTCAGGATCTGACACAAAAGTTATCTTTGGCCCCACTGCATGGACTACCCTCATGTAGTACGGGTAGGGAGACTGATCTCTTTTCCTCAAGGAGCCTACGGGCTGAGTGAAAGAAGTACATGGGTGTAATTCATCTTGGTCTGGAGGATCATGCACTGGATTCGTGATCGTCAGCCATTATCCTCCCCGAAAGAGCTCAGAACTCATAGAGACAAATCTATGGATAAGGCTGACACCTCTGAGATATCAAACACTCCCATCTTCTTGCTCAAGGACCAAAACTGGAATATGTGGAAGTAATATGGTTCCTGCACAAGAAAAAATATGTGTTGAAATTATATAGAATACAGAGAATAGCAACTTAGATGCTGCCAGATTTGGAAGACCTAACATATGAAAAGTTTATAGAAATGCCATTGAAAACAATAAAAGAAAGAGGAGACTTAATTACAATATATGAATTTATGCTTGAAATGTAAAGGCTCTGCCATTTCTTTATAGATCATAACAATTTTTTCAGGAATGGGAGAAAGGACTATAATTTGCAAAACTATGCGGGTATGCAAACCTAGGGTCCCGGATTCGATTCCCCAATATCCGCTGCCTACTTGTCATTATTTGGTATTACCGCCGAGTGGCCAAAGACTAACAAAATTGCTGCCATACTGTCCTCAGATGAGACTTACAATGTTTATATGGATTTGAGGCTTTAGCAGCAGTAGCCTCTCTTCGTTCTCAACATATGCAAGAGAGAACGTAAACATTCGAGGTGTCACTATAAAAAATCTGAAAATCTGAAGTGGTCTAGCGCTATGGTTTGCGAGCCTAGGGTCCCGGGTTCAAATCCCCGTTATACGCTGACCACTTTCCATTCTTTGATATCACCACCGAGTGGCCAAAGACTATCCGAATTGCTGCCATACTGTCCTCAGACAGGACTAACATCATTTATATGCGTCTGAGGCTGTAGCAGTGATTAGCCTTGCACGTTCTCAACATGTTCACAAGAGAACCTAAACATTTGAGGTGTCACTATAAAAATCTGTAAACCTGCGCCAAATAACAGGCGAGGCAAGTCCATCTATGCCTCAATAAGCCTACTGGCGCCAACGGTTAATGATATAAAAAAAAAAAAACAGACAAGAAGCAAGTCCATCCTGCTTCTATAAAGCCTACTGGCGCCAACGGTTTGTGATAGAAATTTTTTTAAATTTTTGTTGTGTTTTTGTAGAAAAAAAATATGCTAAAGTGAAAATCAGCTGAAAATATAAAGTTGTAAAAGATCATTTTTTTTCAAACATGATTATGAAGTACAAAATTTCAAGCAGATAGAGTTAAAAAATAATAGTGCAGCAACACATGTGCTGAATATGAAGTGGGAAAATACAGAAACTTTCGACACATTACTTTTTAAAAAAGGGGTATTAAAAGAAAATGATAGAACTGTTATATAAGATGTGCCCTATCACTATGCAAATTCCATTAAAGAATAGATAAATAGTAAGGCAAAAACAGATCCAATTGGAGCATTCCCTTAAGCTCTCTATGTCTTCATTCATCTTGTCTGCTAGTTTTGAATACTTGTTTTGGATTCTAATCGCAAATCCATCTGCCTTCTCTTTGATTATTGGTTTCTTCATTCTGAATAACTTCTCTTTTTCTCTCTTTAGTCTAGTGTTACTTTACATCTTACATCCTGTGGTCACTTGGCTTTAATTTATTTAACACTTCCACATTCTTTATTGTCTTAAGTTTGTTAGTGGGAATGAAGTCGATTACATTCTTAGTTTCACATTTCAGACTTTTTCATGTCCACTTCTTGCTTGCCTTAAGATAAAAGAATGTGTTCATTATCTTTAAATTATTCCTCCACAAACCTTACGAGTATGTCACCTCTATCATTTTGAGTGTCAATTCTAAAGTTTCCTATTGCTGTCATTCTTCCTATTACTGTCACTCTTCTTCCCGGCTTTTGCATTAAAGTCACTGATTATGAAAGAATATTGAGTTTTGTGCACTTCCAAAACTACTTCTACATCTTCATCATGCATAAACCTGTCTGATTATCATTTTATATTTGTTTGATTTAATTACTTAATAATCAACTCATTCACTTACAATATAGAAATTTTAGATATTTCCTGTTAGTTCTTTGCTCACTAAGAAGCAGAAGCAAAGTCGCAGATATAGTGAAAGAGTGATGGGCTTAATTTCAAATCCAATTCACTATTGCCAAAGCACATAACTGCCTAACCCACAAGCTACCTTTTGTTGTACGAATACTACCTCGACTAACCTATCATTAGGCTGGAAGGTTGCATACATCACTCCAATCCTTTTATTTGTCCTGCATATGCCCAATATTCCATTATAAATATAACATCTGTAGCCTAACTATATCTCAGTAGTGCCTTGGCTATCCTCTCTCTGAAATTGTTCCATATCCCCTTTGACCACTTCCACAGACCAGGGTGGCTGCCAACATGAAAAAAAGAAAATAAACACCAGCCTACAAAAATGCTTTTGCATTATACTATAGCAAAAAAAAATTAATAACATTATATAGTTTATCAAGATGTTATTTTAAAAACTGGTAAATGGTTATCAACCACAAACAGAATTTCTTTGTCTCAGGTTTCTGAAAGCTGAAAGCTCGATGGCAGTGTTACCAGATGAGATGTTTGATAGTTGGTTTTGAGTTGGTAATGTCTGAGGGAAAGTTGATGGGCATATGGGCTTATAACTGGTTAGTTATGTTACAGCTTGTCATGGTGAGACATTACTGTATTATGAATTTTGATGTTTTGGCAACACCATGGTTATACCCATAATATAACCTCTATTTGTATGAGAAAAAAGCATGCCTCAGGTTTCCTATGTATTCACCATCACTTTTCATCAAACACTGTTTCTAGGGATATATGACCAAGATGCTCCTGAGGACGTGTTACTTGCTGAACCTCACCTCTATTCTCAAGGGCGTACCAGCTCTGGCTATCATCAAAGTTCCTTTTGGTTCAACATACTAGATGCAGTCTACCAGTCTCTCATCCTGTTCTTTATTTCTGCATTGGTGAGTGTTAACCCAATTAAATTGTTTTGATAATTGCTGCTTTTCACTATTTTGTTTCTACATGCTTCAACATGCAGTTTAATGTAGCTGAATGTTGTGGTTTAAATGCAAAGACATGAATTACATCTACAGTGCTCCCTCCAATTTTGCGATATTCCAATTTTGCTACTGAGACTAATCTCCATCTCCACAAGCCCAGGTACAGTAAAATGGTCATTTGAATTAATTTTCTTATGAATAATGATAATGTTTATGTTTTTCTGTATTTTTTTATTGTAAGATGTATAATTATATGTATTTGTGTACAAACAAAGGCAAAAACATGACTAAAATCACCATAAGGTTAATTATTCCAATTTTGCGAATTCGCATTTTGTGGCTTGCAATGTCGAAGGGAGCACTGTACTCTCATACATACCTTACTTTCCTTGTAAAATCTTTTTGTTAGTCAACTGTTATCGTCTGATCCTTAATCTGAACACTTGGCACAAAACTGTTTTGACAATGTTATCATATTCTTTCTCTAAGTACATGAATACAGAACTACAGAACAGTCTTTCTATTCTCAGTTCCATAAGTATCTAACAGTTGATAAACATTACCATTATTTTTTTTAAATCACTGTGTGCATCTTTTCACTTCAGAATTCAGTGCAGTGAATAATTTCGTCAATCACTACTGTTCCAAATAGTTTTTAATAAGTATGCTTTGCAGACTTTCCCCTATAAAATTCTTTCCATCCCCCCTAACCTTTGACTATTGCACAATTCCCAGTTTTACTATGATAGGAAATGTATATGCAAAGGAAATTCATGGCTGAAAGTGAAGATTGTAAGTATGTTTAAGAAGTAAAAATAGCAAAAATAGATGAATCACGTTATAAATATTTAGGGTTAAAGATTACTGTAGATGAAGGAATAGTCATAGGTGAAGTCTAGGATCAATGATGTAGGTAAAACGTTGGTAACAATGAAAAAAGTGTTTAGTTGCAAGGCAATGGAATGAATGTCAAAAGAAGGTTGTCTGAAAGAGTAGTTGTGCCAACTGCACTGTATGGGACTGAAGCATGAATTATGGGAGTAGCTGAGAAGAATGTGTCAAATAACTCACATGGACTGAGTAAGGAATGAGGAGGTGTGAAGGAGAATTTGTGTTACAAGAGAGCTGGCTGGTCACCAGAGCAATGTGTTGAGGTGGTTTGAATATATGGAAAGAATGGAGGAGGACTGGTTGGTGAAGATGATGATGGGATCAGATGGGAGAGGTGTGAGGTTGAGAGGAAGACCACAAATAGGATGGCTGGATGGTGTGAAAAAAGCGTTGAACTAAAGAGAAATGTCTGTGGAGCAAGGAAGGATAATCGTGTGTAATAGAAGTAAATGGAGAGCAATGGTGAATGCATGAGTAATGACAGCCTTGATGACCCTTGGAGAAGGTTCCTGTACTTTTGTCATGATCAAGTTCAGGAAGGTAAAGGGCCATGTGTTTGAAGTGGCAGGGAGGGGTAAATCAGCTTTTGCTGTTGGGCCTTGACGCAGAAGTGATGCCTGTCACCACTGCATGGATGATCTCCATGCACTGGGAACGGGAAGACCAATTTATTCTCCTTATGAGCTTAAGGGCCAAGTAAGAGGAGTGCATGTGCGTGTATTTTCTTAGTTGTATTTACCTAGTTGTAATATACAGGAAAAGAGTACTGTCCCGTTTCCAAATCTACTATTATCCAGTTTGCTTTTGAAATCATGAATATTTCTTGCATAAATCACTCATTTCTGCATCAAGTTTATTCTAGGCTTCTATGCTTCTTTATGGGAAGCTGTATTTTTTTTTCTCTTGCATGTAGTCCTTTTCCGTTTCTTTTTGTGTCCTCTTGTATTTCTGTCGTCCTACACATACAGATCATCGCTGCTATTTTTTTTTTCAGACCTTTCTATACACTGCTATAAGGTCTCCCCTTACTCTTCTTTTCTCAAGAGTTGGGAGTTTCAGCCAAGAAAGTCTTTCTTCACACAATAAAGCTACTCTTTGTATTCTCTCTATTTTCTTTATATCATTCTTTTTATGTGGTGACCAAATCACTGCCGCATATTATAACTTTCGTTGAATCAATGCTGTTATCAATTTCTTAATCATCTCTTCATCCAGATATTTGAAAGCCATTCTTATATTTCTCTGCAGCTGATATATATCTCCTGTGATTTTATTAATGTTTCTCTGATGACAAATTATCTATAATCCATACTCTCAAATTTTTTTCAACATTTGTTTTGTTTATCCATTCATTTCCCATCACGTACTTTCCTCTTTGTGTCATTCTACTACAGCCTATTTCCAATACTTTACACTTTTTGGCATTAAACTCCATTCCCCAAAGTTTTCTCCTTGACTTCTTTGAATAATACATTAAATATGGCTCTTTCTTCCTCCGTCATGTCTTTTCTTAGCCAAATTTTCTTAAATGTATTTGTCTTTGCCAGTTTCCAATTCTTAGACAGCATATTTTGTGCTGTTGCTTGAGACCTGAACTTAACCTTTAAGGAGTGAGCCCCTCCTTCATATTTCCCTAGCCTGTGTATCTCCTCTATTTGTTCTTCAATCCTTGGATTTTCTTCTTATACCATATTAAACACTTCCTTACCGTATATACCGGACTATAAGGTGACTGGTTATATAAGACGACCCCCAATTTTTTAAGAAAAAAAATTTGGTTTTGAGCTATTATCGCTATATTAGACGACCCCCTTAAATGGTGTAGGGAGCTGTTGCTTACATGGTTGGCTGAAGGATAATGGAGTGCATCACACACTAGTTTACTGCTGCCCTTTCATTTCCAGGTGTTTCAGAGTTTGCTAGCTCCTCCGCTTAGAGAAGTCAACTTACCATATCATTACCACAAACAGTGTAATTTCACCATGTCTTTCTCATGGTAAGGTTCACTGTGCTTGTTCTATACACATATGACACAATTCCAGGTGTTTCTGAGCCCAGAAATGGCTGGAATATGCATTATTTTCTTTTCATAATGACTACTATGCGTTACTGGTTACTACTGCCGCCTCACTGGCTTGGGTGGCAGCTCCCTCACAATAACTTCCGCCTTCAATTTCAAAATACACCCATCCTTAATTTATTACTCCAACAATTACTTCCAACACTAGTTGCTCAAGATGTAAGTAGTTAAATTAATTTAAAAACTACATACTGTACGTATATTACTTTTACTAAACAATAGTCTGAATGTTTAAAATGTAAAGAAACAGTATCATAAACACCAGCACCGCCATGCCGGGTGCACTCTAATACCTTGTTCCAACAATTGCCTCAAATATTCGAAACATAGATATTTAATTATTTTATTCTCAGTGTATAAGACGACCCTTAGATTTAGGCCTTAAATGTGGCAAAAAATCTCGTCTTCTAGTCCGGTATATACGGTAACTAGGTTCTCTTCGTCTTCCTCTCTTATGTTTTTCTTTGGCAATACTTTTTCTTTAACCTTTAGGCATCACTTAAAAAATCTAACCCGCGCTACTAACGGGCGGAGGCCAACCATATAAGGTCCCCCGGAAGCCTACCGGTGCCATGGGTAAAAGATTTATATAAAAAAAAAAAAAAATTCACTGCAAGTGTCCCATATATGGGACAGGATGATTTCAAAGTACACCCAATCCTCCGGTAACGCAGCCTTTGGTAACGTGGTTTTGGTCTAATGTGGTCCATCAAATGCGGCATTTATACCTTTAACACGGTCAGGTACACCGGTAACGCGGGACGCCGACCCGAAAACCAAGCCAAGCTAAATGGCCGTGACGTCAAACTCAGGTAAAGCTGCCCAGAAAACCCAAGCCGTGCCTAGCAGCCGTGACGTCACACTCGGCACCACTCAGTACCACTCGGCGCGACGCCATTATTCATTACGTATCAGTGTCCTGTGCTGTTAACATCACACCATGCTACTGCCACCATCACTGGACCCCTTCCCCAACCCATCCTGACTTGCCTAACCACCATGGCACCCAACCAGCCGCCACGAAAATGGAAGATTTTTACCTATGAACAGAAACTGGCTATTATCAAGGAGATAGAAGGTGGAAAACCTAGGCCTAGGGCATACAAGGGGACTGGGAACATCACACTTGCCACACACTCAGAAACAG
This sequence comes from Cancer borealis, assembly GCA_036785275.1. Taxonomy (NCBI): domain Eukaryota; kingdom Metazoa; phylum Arthropoda; class Malacostraca; order Decapoda; family Cancridae; genus Cancer; species Cancer borealis. The sequence continues at coordinate 87,817 of JAXIVD010000302.1, read as the reverse complement.
GTCAATAACATTGGTTTATGTTTTCCTATAATGGTGTGAAATGGTGGGAATGAATGAGTGTTGACTTAACCCCAATAACTAGGTGAATGTTGGTCAAAAGTGGGACTTTGGCCGAGTGGCCAGTCCAAGTAAATTTATTTACCTATGTTCTATTATTTTGATAACACGGTTTTCGATAACATGGCGCGGTACCAATCACAGTTGACCGCGTTACCGGAGGACTGGGTGTACCGCGCCAATTCTTTCGCACAGAAATTCAGTGGAAATCGATATGTGGCATCTGATGCAGTGTTTCCAAACATAAATCATATTTAGATTTTTGTGTTCAGGAAAAAAAGTTTATTAATTGAAGATTTTATTTATTTATTTTTTTTTATATACTTCACACTGAGGTGTTAATTAATTTTAAACTAGCTTGCAGGGAAAGGGTTTAATCCAAAAAATATTATTTCCTTTTGTCCACTGTATCTCTTACAAAATTTTTGTTTAGTTTAATTTTGTTATGTGGGTGTGTGCCTTGTCTTGGCTAATCCCCTTTTGAGAGATGTCAGCTTGGTATATAGATAAATTAATGAAACTTATATATATATATATATATATATATATATATATATATATATATATATATATATATATATATATATATTTATTTCACATAAACCTGTTAGTCTTACCTAGGCACAAAAACCGTGCCTTGTCTCTTCTCTCAAGCAATTTATCCCCAAAATTTACACCTGACATTAGTCCCTCCTTGCCGTGGTTACCTATCTCACAGAAAGCGTAGGAAAACGGGTGGCGCCTCCAAGCGCCACGTCTCCAATTCTTATCTTGAGCTCACGCTCATCAGACGTGCTGCTTGTAGCTCTCTAATTTCTTGCTCTACGGTCGTTTCCTAACGACGATGAGTGCTTCTCCCCTTCCTTCGGATACCTCTGGGCACGACCAGCCTTCTCCACCACCTTCTCGCACCACCGGGAAGCCCAAAGGCTGCGCCTCTTTAACTTCTGACACCGGCAGGTCAACTGATCCAGCGATCAAGCCCTCCCAACACAGACGTCACTGTAGCCAGACTGCTTGTTCTAAGACGCTCCCTTCGGCCTCACATGACGCTCACACTGTATGTATTGCCTACAGAAGGATTGCCGGTCTCCAGTGTTCTACAGACAGTAGGTGTAATGAGTGTTGTTCCTGGTCAGCTGATCAAGTTCAGGCTGCCCATAGCTTTCAGATTAAGCTGGGTAAGTCTAAGGCAAAGGGCAAGGGTTCCAGTGCGTCAGACAAACTTTCTGCTTCCAGCCTTTCTGTTGATCCTGAACCACAGGTTGCAGATAACGACCAGGTTAACCAGCAACTAGCTTCGCTTGTTTCCGGGAGTGCTTTTAAAGAGGTCCCTAACCTCTTTAATTACTGATACTGTGAAATCTCTTTTACCTGACATGTCCCATACAGCAAGTTCAGAGGCTCGACACATGCGTACAACTGCAGGTTTACGTGGCCCCCTGAGTGCACCAACCTCAGAGCGATATTTGAGATCGCCAGTTGGCTCGTTAAGGGGGGCCATGTCGGGTCCTGAGCCTACGGGAGTGGGGGTGGATGAAATACCGCCCCCCCCCAAACGACCGTGTGTTGAGGTGGTGGGGACAGTGGGTCAACACCTTCCCAACTGTCCCCCAACACACGACTACAGTCATGACACACATGGATGGCACACGTCCCACCACTGTCTGACTAATGCCTGGGGTGATGGCACGGCTGCTGTCGGGTATGTGCCGAGTGAGTTGTGGCCTCCCGAGCAGCCTGGGATGGAAGGGGGTTCTACCATGCTATCTAGACCCCCACCTCCCATGTCCAGGGCTCCTGCGCAGGGGGGCGGCCGCTTTTGGCCCCCACGCTAGGACGCTTCAAAACCACCACAGTGCGGGTTGCGAGATTCCGCTACCCACGTCTTGCCTTCCCGCACTGCAGCAGGATTACGGTTCCGGCCGTCCCATTGCCCCTTCCACCGAAGCGAGGCAGGTGGGTTCTGCGGTTGGAAACAGGCCTGTTACTTCCATGGACATACAGAACTTTCTTATTTGGTTTGTAGGAACCTATGTGACTCGCGTTTCTCCGGCAGTGGCTGCCTCGCCTGATACTGCCATGCTCGATCGACTCTTGGTCTCCATCAACAGAGCCTTCACCGCCCAGGCTCGGGTGTCAGCTTTTACACTCGCTAATATCCGGTCACTGAGACGGGAGGCCTTCCTATCTGCCCTTCCTTCTCGCTTTCAAGCTGCCGCGAAACGGACACTTCGTAACTCACCTATGAACACCGACTCCCTGTTTGGACCTGAACAAGTTGCGGAGGCGTCCAACATGGCCAAGGAGGCAGCTTCCTTCTCTCTTTCTGAGGCAGCAGCTCGTGCCCTAGCGCGACCTGCTCCTCGGTCGGGCACTCCACTTGTGGGTAGACCCTCTTGCAAGTTATCGTACACCTCCTGTACTTAGACGACTGGATCTTGTTAGCCCCATCACAGCAGGACGCTATCGACGCAGTGCAAGACCTGTTGCAGCTGTGCGCCTGGCTGGGGCTACGGGTCAATCACGACAAGTCTCATCTGGTGCCCACTCAGTCCATCGTCTACTTGGGCATGACTATTCAGTCGGTCCCTCTACGGGCCTTTCCCACTCGGGACAGGGTGGACAACCTTCTGCGGGTGCTCCACACCTTCATGGCCTCCGCCCACCCACCTGCCAAGCTATGGCTGTCTTTACTCGGGCACATGGCTTCACTGATCCACCTGGTGCCCGGCTCGCGACTGCGCATGCGGGGACTCCAACATCAGCTCAGCCGCAGGTGGAACAGGTCCGAAGACGACTCCACACCGATAGAGTGGCCTGCTTTCCTCCGTCCCGACCTCCTCTGGTGGGGGAAGGAGAAACACCTCCTCCGGGGCCAGGAGCTTCTCTCGACTTTTCCGGATTTTCTCCTGTTCTCGGACGCATCTACCCGGGGCTGGGGCTGCTCTCTCCTCCAACACTCGGCAGGCGGAAGGTGGTCTCCGAAGGAGGCTGGACTCCACATTAATGCGTTGGAACTCCGAGCACTAGGGAACTCTCTCATGCACTTCCTTCCACTCCTCAGGGACCACACCGTGGGGATTTATGCAGACAACACCACGGCATTAGCATACCTTGCTCACCAAGGGGGCACGAGGTCAGAGGACCTGAACAAGGAGGCTCAAGAGATCCTACGGTGGGCGGAGGCTCATCGGATTTCTATCAAGACCCAGTTCTTGAGTGGCCTCCAAAACGTTGTAGCGGACGCGATGAGTCGGAAGGGTCAGGTCCTTCCCACGGAATGGACGCTACATCAGGAGATGTGCGGAACCCTCTGGCGATTGTGGGGGCTACCATCAGTGGACCTTTTCGCTACAGGGCAGAACTTCCGGCTCCAAGCTTTCGTGTCCCCGTTTCCGGACCCAATGGCGATAGCGTTGGATGCCTTCCTCTTCGATTGGAACCACCGGGAACTGTACGCCTTTCCGCCGATGGCTGTGGTTCGCAAAGTGCTCAACAAACTTCTCTCAGCCCAGGGCACTTATCTCACCTTGATTGCTCCATTCTGGTCAAGACAGGAATGGTTCCCAGACCTCCTGAAATGGTCGATCGACGTTCCACGATTCCTGCCGCAACGCCCGGACCTTCTACGACAACCGCACTTCCATCGGTTTCACCACGGTCTCCAGTCGCTTCAGCTAACCGCGTGGAGACTGTCCAACGTTTCCTCCGTCATAGCGGCTATTCCAGACGAGTGGCGTCGTTCTTGGCAGGAGCTCATCGCCCCTCCACTCTTATGAACTATCAGTCAAAGTGGAAGACCTTCCGGAAATGGTGTAGGAGAGAGGGCCACACTTCCTCAACACTCTCCAGCCAAAAAGTTGCCAATTTCCTGCTATTTCTTCACCAAGAATGCCGCCTCTCAGCTTCGGCTATTCTGGGCTATAAGGCTGTGCTGAATGGTATTTTCAGCTTTCGGGGTTTCGACCTCTGTAGTGACAAGGTCGTGACTGCTTGCTGTCGCCAAGTTCGCCGCTCTGGTCCCAAGGTCCCGGCTTGGAATGTTGATGTGGTCCTACGGGCCCTTCTTACGCCTCCTTTTGAGCCAATGGACACAGCAGATCTACGGCATGTGACAATGAAAACTCTTTTTCTGGTCGCCTTGGCCACTGCCAAGAGAGTAGGAGAACTTCAAGCTCTCTCGGCAGTTTTTGCACGTCGCGGCGAAGACTGGGTTCTTTCTTTCTTACCTGAGTTTGTTGCCAAGACAGAGACTCAACTCCACCCTCTGCCAACGGAATTCCTCCTGCAGAGCCTTACGGCTATACTGGGCCCCGATGGTGAAGACCGGCTCCTGTGCCCTGTCCGGGCCCTCCGTTATTATCTGCGCCGGACGGCAGGCCCTTCTCGCCCCCGCCATCTCTTTGTGTCATTCAAGGACCGTACACACCCTATGTCCAAGGCAGCCATTTCGTTCTTCATACGACAGGTGATTCGCTCGGCCCATGAGACTTTCCCTAACTGCTTGGCTGGCATCCTGAGGGTCAAGGCTCATGAAGTCCGGGCAGTGGCCACCTCCCTGTTGTGGAACGTTAACAGGAGGTTCTCAGACGTTATGGAGGCTGCATGTTGGAGGACGCCTTCTGTCTTTGCCAACCACTTTTTACGGACGGTCCAAAGGGTGCAGGAGGAGGTCTTCTCCCTGGGACCTATTATAGCAGCTGGAGGCGTTGTGCCGTGAAGCCCCACACACCCTCCTCTGTCTCGACCCACGCTCCAAGAGAGGTGGGTCATCATTATTATTCTGGACACATTCACCCTTATACCGTGGCTACCTATCATCGCCCCACCTCCTTCTAAATGTGGGATTCTGCCTAGGTAAGACTAACAGGTTTATGTGAAATAAATGATATTTTTATACTAAAATATATTTTTTCACTTACCTGTTAGTCTTACCAATCCCACCCGGCCTCCCCTCACGAGGTTTTAAGCAGCTCAGTCTGCAGTAAGATTGGAGACGTGAGTCTTACCAATCCCACCCGGCCTCCCCTCACGAGGTTTTAAGCAGCTCAGTCTGCAGTAAGATTGGAGACGTGGCGCTTGGAGGCGCCACCCGTTTTCTGTGAGATGGGTAACCACGGCAAGAAGGGACTAATGTCAGGTGTAAATTTTGGGGATAAATTGCTTGAGAGAAGAGACAAGGCACGGTTTTTGTGCCTAGATAAGACTAACAGGTAAGTGAAAAAATATATTTTAGTATAAAAATATCATATATATA
>JAXIVD010000302.1:77500-80000 GCA_036785275.1 Cancer borealis | reverse complement strand
TGCTTCTTGTCCTGCGTGTCTGGGGGCACCCAGCCAGTATGGAGAACTGGAGCATGCCCTCACCTCACCTTTGCATTGGCTTGCTGTTCTTCTAACTTCCATTCTTGCTGTACTTCCAAGGTTAGTTAAATTTTGAAAACTTGAGATATTTTTTGCATATGATTTAGTATATAACTGTGCACAAGTGTTGGAAAAAAAATTAAATATTGTTACTGAATAATTAAATGTATTGATAAAATTGTATATTTTGTTGTACTAGTCTCCCAGTATAGACCACATCATTCCAATTTACTGTATCTCTTACATACTTTACATTCTCCTAGGTACTTAGGCCTTTATGATACAGTGCTTCCTTAACGTTATTTCTCCTTACACCCACGCACAGATAGTTTTTCATTTCCTAGATAAAGATATGATGAGAAAAATTATAACTACGATGATCAGACAAAAATTGGAATATGGAGTAATATGGTCCATGCACAAGAAAAAGCATGCATTGAAATTAGAAAGAATACGGAGAATTGCAACTAAGATGGTGCCAGAATTGGAAGAACTAATATATGAGGAAAGATTAAAAGAAATGCATCTAACAACATTGAAAGAAAGAAGAGAAAGAGGTGACTTAATCACAATATATAAATTGATGAACAACCTGGAGGAAACAGATAGAAAAGAGAGAGGCTAGAAATTTGAGGGGACACAAGAAAATAGTGCATAAAGGAATTTGCTTGACAGATACTATAAAGTACAGTTTTCCCCAAAGAAGTATACTTGGAATGGACTGAAGGAAGAGGTGATAATGGCAAAGAATGTACATGAACTGAAGGAAAAACTAGATAAATATAGATACGGAGACAGGACCACACGAGTGTAGCTCAGGCCCAGCATACTACAACTAGGTAAATATACAGATGTGTTCATTAAAAAGAGTATGAATGAAGAAGAGAGACAAAAATTTAAAGAATTGAAGGAAGAGGCAAAGCAGAATAATTATGAAAGAACAACAGAGAGGAAACAAAGTTTTTTTTGGAGAGTAAAGAACAAAAAGATAATGAAATGGTACATAAACAACAAATGTTAGAAATAAAAGAAAGTTAGATGAATGGAGCAGTTACAAAAGGAAATGATGAAATAAAAGTAATGTATAATAGATTATCTAAAAGAGAAGAAACCAGAAAATGTATGCCTAACAGAAACAAAACTATGTGAAGAAATCCAGACTAACATTGAGAATGATAATTATAATATATGAAGGAAAGATAGAAAAGACAAAAAAAGGTGATGGTGTGATGCTAATGATAAAATCTAAGATAAAAGTTAAAAATGTAGAGTATGGAAAAAGGAAAGCAGAATTAAGTGCACAGATTAAGACAAGATGTGGAGAAAGCCAAAAGATAGTAGTTGCACATGTACCCCAAAAAAAAAAAACTTGGACTAAAGAAGAACATGAAATAACAGAAAATACCCTAGAGAGCTTAGGAAAGATTATTAAAAGCAGTCAAAGACTAACACTGGTGGAAGATTTTAACTGTAGTGTAGTAAATTGGGAGACGTTTGAAAGCGGAGGTGAAAATACATGGGGAAATAGATTATTGAGACTAACGATGAATAATACAATGATTCAATGGGTAACTGAAAACACAAGATTTAGAGGTGAAGATAAACCATCAAGATTAGATCTTTTATTTACCAAAGGAATAAATCTAGAAATGCTCCTTAGGAAGGAATTCATTGCAAGAAAATGCTATGCATTGAAAATGGGAAAAAGAAGAGAAAGATTTGGGAGTGGTAATACAGGACAACTTATCACCAGAGAAACGTATAGATAGAATATTTGTTGACACATTCAGGATATTAAGAAAATATATGGATGGCTCTTAATTTCCTAGAGATATGATGAGAAAAATTATAACTACAATGATTAGACCAAAACTGGAATATGCAGGAGTAATATGGTCCTCACAAAAAAAAAAAAATTTATTGGAAATTTATTTATAGGAAATAATACAGAGAATAGCAACTAAGATAGTACTAATTTGAAAGACTGAAAGAAATGCATCTAATAACACTAAGAGAAGGAGGAGACTTAATTACAATATATAAATTGATGAACAACCTGGAGTAAACAGATAGAAAATATCTAATATTGAGAAGAAAAGAAGAGGCTAGATATTTGAGGGGACAAGAAAAAATTGCAAAAAGGAATTTGCTTCAATAATACAATAAAAGTACAGTTTTTCCCTAAAAAGTATAGATACTTGGAATTAATTGAAGGAAGAGGTGATAATGGCAAAGAATGTACACCAACTGAAAGAAAAACTGGACAAATATAGATACAGAGACAGGATCACACAAGTGTAGCTATGATCCTGTATACTACAACTAGGTAAGGAGGGCAGCCTACTTCGAATTCTCTCTCTCTCTCTCTCTCTCTCTCTCTCTCTCTCTCTCTCTCTCTCTCTCTCTCTCTCTCTCTCTCTCTCTCTCTCTCTCTCTCTCT
>JAXIVD010000302.1:5000-72500 GCA_036785275.1 Cancer borealis | reverse complement strand
TTAGGAAGGGACAATACAATGTATGGAGGCGAAACAAATAAAAAAAGGGAGGCGGAGTAATGGTGTTAACAAGGAAAGATGTGATAATGGGGAAAGTGGAAAAAGGTGAAGGTATGGCAGAGGTATTAAAGGTAGAGTTGGTGCTGAAAAATGAAAGAAAAAGAAACTTGGTAGTTGTATATTTCCACCCAAGACCAATGCCTAGGGAAGAGAAGAGTATGAAAACATGGTGAAAGACACATACAATTGTTTAAAGAATATGATCGAAAACAGTGACAACATAATCATGATGGGAGATTTCAACTGCAAAGAAGTTGCCTGAAAGAGTGGTATACTGGAGGAGGAGAATAATCATGGAGTGGTTTATTGTTGGATTTGGTAATGAATAACATTATGATTCAGTGGATTAAAGAGAACACAAGATTTAGAGGTAATGAAGAACCATCAAGACTAGATCTACTATTAACAAAGGAACTGGAAGTAATTAGAAAAGTAGATTACCAGTGCCCACTAGGAAAGAGTGACCATGTACTTATTGAGTTCAAAGTAAATGATAGCATAAAAGCGGGAAGAAGAGAGGAACATAAGAATGGAAGATACAATTATGGTAAAGCAGACTTTGCAGGATTGAGAAAATTTTTCACAGACAGACTGGAATAGTTATCATGCAACAAGGAGCACTCAAAAGAAATGGAATTAGTTCATCCAAATATACACGATAGATACATAGGTTATTAGAGAAAAGAAAAAGAATTAATGGTTTCATAGATGTGAATTAGCATGGAACAAGTGGAGGAAAAAAGTAGAAAGAAACTTATGGGAGGAATACAAAACAACTGGAAATGAATATGTTAAAATCTGAAGAGAAGAAGAAAGTAACTTTGAGAGAAATATAATAAAAAAATGTAAAAACGAACCAAACTTTTCTATAGATATATAAATGGAAAAATGAAAAGCAAGGAGGGAGTAGATAAGCTGATGGTGGAAGGCACAGTGTACGAAGATGCATTACAACAGGCTGAGGTGATGAATAAGAGTTTTCAGACTGAGAGAAGTAGACGTAAAAGAAGTAAAACAACTGATGGAAAGCCAAGATGTAAGAAAAGTACCGGGTCCAGATGGAGTGTCAAATTGGATAATGAAAGAATGCATAAACCAGCTAGCAGGAAAGTTACATAATATTATTGAGAGTTCACTAAAGGAGAGCAGAGTACTAATAGTAGCAGCGATAGTGGTGCAGGAGGCAACAGCGGTGTTGTTCATTGTTCAATTGTCACTCCGGGCGTCACCAAATGTAGCGAAGGATGTGTCGGCTACATTAGGGTTAGAACAACACCGGCCTTTGGTTTTTGTTGTTTATTGATGCACGTTGGTTGATATACAGGTAGCTTGTACATTGGAGAGAGATAGTGAGTGATGTGTGAGGGGAGCCACGAGGCTTGGCTCCCCCACGTGAGCTGTGGTGTGAGCTAGTGGTAGACTCGTGGTGGACTGACCGAGTGACTGAGTAGTGTGTGTGTGTGTATGTGTGTGGCTGCTTATATTGGCCTGGCAGTCACAGGTGAGGTGAGAAGTTAATCTCTACCCCAGCTGTGGTCTCTAGGGAAGTAATTATAGGTTGAGCCCCTGGGTGTGCTGGTATGCAGGAATGTAGGAGTGTCATTGCTACAAGGTACACCAACGCTGCCTTCCACTGCATACTTTCCAGTATACGTTCCATGAGTCGTTTGAAGCAACTCGGGGCATTACACAGGCCAAAGGGCATGACATTAAAGTGCCATAATCCCTGACCGAAGGAAAAAGCCGTCTTTCTCTTGTCCTCGGGCGCCATCTCAATTTGGTGGTATCCCGACTGAATGCGTCTAAGGTGTCATTGATTCTTGGCAGTGGGTAAGTGTCGGTGACAGTGATGGCGTTTAGGGCCCGATAGCCAACAGAATCTCTTGCCCCCGTCTTTCTTCATCACCATCACCGGCAAACACCATGGGCTGTCTGACCGCTCTATCACTCCTGCCGCTTCCATTTCCTGTACTGCCCGCTGCATCTCTTCCCATTTTGCTGGAGGAATTCGACGAGGCGGCTGTTTGATAGGAGGACTGTCACGAGTATAAATGTGATGCTGAACCAGCGAAGTGCTCCCAAAGTCCAAATCTCCACTGCTAAACACATCAGCGTAATGGGTGAGCAACTTCCTCACTTTATCCACCTGGTCAGCTGTCAACTTTGTGGTACTTCTCGCCACCAAGTCCTTCAAGTACTCAGGCAAGTCTTCTTCCTTCTCCTCCCTTGGTCTGTCCAGTTCCCATCTGGGCAAGGCGGCGGTGGCTGTGGCGATACATGCGGTGGTGTGTGTGGTGGTGGTAGTGTTCGTGGCGGCAGCAGCAGCACGGGCTGTAGCTACATACGACTCACACCTCTCTTGCTCCTCTACCATTCGCGGTGGGGCATGTCCTCCAGAATTTAGGGGCACCTCATGACCCCTCACCATCATCCTTCCACTGTGGAGATCAACACACGCTTCCACACAGCTTAAGTAGTCCAGCCCCAGCAGGCATGAATCTTCCATGGCAGCTATATATACGGGCAGGCACTCAGTCCCTGCGCCCACCGTCAGATCCACCCACACTAGTCCCCTCCTAGGCACGCAATCACCAGTAACTCCGCACAGCTGTTATCCCGAACTGCTAATACCACACGTTGGTAACAGATCCTCACGGACGAACGTTTTCTCAGCTCCCGTGTCTACCAACATGTCCAATGGGCATCTGTCTATACTACCTAATAGCCATGGACGCCGCCGCCTGTCAGCACCTTACATGTCTTGGGGCGTCCCAGCGCTCTTCTGGGTAGCTGTCCCCATTCCCAGCTGGACTAAGTTTCCCGTCACCACTTCCTTGGGCCGACATTCCCCCGTAGGGTGTCCGTTTTCCCCACAGGCTCAGCAGCACGGCTTGAATATGGGGCGGCGGTGGTCTTCCATAGAGCGAGAATGGCGCCTACACTGGTACTTCTTGTGCCCAATTTGCCCACAAGTAAAACACGAGCCCTTAAAGATGCCGGGATTTCCCCACTGGCTCGGTGGAGGCGTGGGACAGTCTGCTTCCACTCGATGGGCTCGCATGTGGCGGGGCTGGCCTGTCATCCCGCCAGCGGGCCACGAGTAAGGGTTTGGAGGTCATCAGGAACACCTCGAACTCAGCGGCACATGACAAGGCTTCCTGTACATTCCTGGACGCCGCCTGCTTGACATGAACCTGTAGTTGGCGGTCACAGAGGGCATCCACGAAGCAATTCTTCGCCAACATGTCTACCGTGTCCTCCGCCGCCATCGGATAAGCTCCTCTCACCAGTGTCTCCACATCCTGCGCCAGTACTGGTAGAGGCTCGTCTTCCCTCCTTCTCCTGGTCTTGAATTGGGCGCAGTACACTTCGGGCTGCTGCTCAAAATATATTCCGTTGAGTGTCTTTGGTAGATGAAGTTGGATGTTGCTGTCTCCTGATTGGTTGTTTGGTCACAGGGCAAACGCAGAAATTCGTGTCTTGGGTGGATTTGCCAAAACTGTCAAGATTTTGCTTTTTATTGTCGCCTTTGTTGTTCTTGATACCGTCAATCACTGGTTTCCTTACGTGCGCTTACACCTATTCTAGTGGGAAATGGATGTTGGAGATGATGATGCCTTTGATGAGTGTAAATAAAGTTACATTTAATGTATACCCTAATTGAAATATGCTATTTCCAGGCCTGGTGTCCAGTGCAGAGAAGGAGAGGAAGAGGAAGATGTCTCTGAGGCTTACAGCTCTCTTGTCACCACAACCACTGTTTTCACCACCACTGATGAAGCTGATGTGTAGTCCCAACTCGGGAAACTGTATTGACTGTGGAAATAATTATTGAATATTTCAGAAAGTGCTAGTTACAATTATGATAATTAGTTGGAAATTGTGTTAAATACTTATGGGAGGAGTTACGTTATGGTGAAAGATTTGATAACCTTCATTACAATTCTTAATAATGGCTGTTATTTTTATTAACGTTTGAGATACAGTTATGTAGCACCCTTCTCATGATTTATAGTAACATTATAGCCTCGATAGTGCTAGTTACTTCTTGATTCTACTGTTATGTAATAGTGCATAGCAATGCCATTGTAAATATTTGTCCACATATTTGAGTGAGTGTCCAGATTAATAGATAATTTATTTTTTGTGTGAAATGGACAAAACAAGCATATATAAATAAATAAATAAATATATATATATATATATATATATATATATATATATATATATATATATATATATATATATATATATATATATATAAAGAAACCTATTGTGATAACTTGTGCTGTCTGCGTTGAATAATGTCGGTGCTGAAGCGATTCAGGATGACAAGTAACAGAAGGTGCCTACTATTTTCACCCTTATTGCTATTTACATTGAATCACACACTGAGAATTCATACTTGGAACTTCAGCCATGAAATATAAGTCAATAGAAGTAGGTTTGAATTGGCTGTCAATGTTGTTGTAGTCATTCATCAGCTCTCAACTTTCACTCATTGAGCTTCCACATGAAGGGAAAATATGTTAGGTATTGCCCAGTTCCTGCATCAGGTACTGGGTTCCCTTGATACTGGGCAGAGGCAGATCACATGCACATCCATCCTGTCTTTTTTGTAATATGGAACTAAGAAATGAGGGAAATCATACTGGGCTTTCATGATATTGTAAGTGAAGTTATTTTTTATAAGAATAATTCAGATTATTGAAGCAGTGTGACATTATCAGGGAATGTACATATTCTGCAACTATACTCCTATTGAAATGGTTATTATTTATAATGTTTGGCTCTCCTCCTAGGGTGTACCAATCAGTATCATGTTTCCAGTTTCTAGACTTTTTTGGCTTAAAATTCACAATGAAATAATGGTTGAGTAATAAAGGAATGTACAAATTAGATAGGCCATTACAATAGACAAATCAGATAGAAAGAGTGATTAAATGAAGGTTTGAGGTGAGCACGTGTATTCTGGTTCATGATGTTAATTCCAGCATCCTTGGTGGGACATAAAATAAATATGCAATTTTCCTGAATTTTAGACAATAAAATCCAGTGTTATTTAAGGTGGTCAACATTTATAACCTCTTCCACAATAGAGTACGTTAATGCTGAATACAGTAATCATTCACTCTTGATTTTTTATTTATTTATTTATTTTTTTTTTATTTTTATTTTAATTCTTGGATAGATTTGTTTATTATTTTGTATACACAATTTTTTTGTTCAATAATGGTTTACTTTTTATGAGAATTTATTGCAGCCTTGTTACATTGTCTTTAAAAGACTGAAGTTTTATAATTGCATTACTCATTGTTCATTGTAGGATGACAAGTGAAAGTTTGGGCAGTGTGCTGTAACTTTATTGTTGCAGTGTTTCAACCAGTAAATTTTAATGTCCTAATATCATGAAGTAGCCACCACCTAACCTCAGATACAATGCGGTACAAACGTTACTGACAGGCTACATTATAAACCATATGTCATTATCATGATCCACGCGTATGAATTAAACTAATTCAAATATTTTGTCTGTGACAATGTCAATGTGACAAGACAGTAACTTACATGGTACCTCCAGTCAAGGCAAATCACAATGTAATCTGACCATTCACATCAGCTGAGATCACACGTAGAATAATTATACTGACACCGCTGATCTTAAAGCAACCCTTTCCCCTACGTTTCTAAGCCCATTGTTGTTATGGAAGGGCTTGGGGACCAGAGATTAAGATCTGATACTGCATTGCTTCAGACTTCAGTCTTTGGTCCAACTAATTTTTGCTTGGACTTTTTCTTTTTCTAGCTTTATTTCTCCTTGATTTATCTGTCTTTTCTTCTTAATCTGTCACTATCTCCTTCTTTCATAAAGTGTGAGGGCCGTACTGAGAGGATGAAAGGCTAATGAGGAGTTCAGTCATGAACAGCCTGAGAGTGCCATGGGCAGGGTATACCTTCCGCCACTGCTATTACCTTTTTCACTTTTCTCACCCACCCTGTAGTTACTTCAGTTCCAATGAATAATAATTTTTCTCTACTAAACTCAAACACCTCAACCTACATTCCTTCAAGTTCAAACCTTGCTCCCCTCCCACGTTGTATTCGTATAAACCAAACACCAAGCGTGGCTTCTGTGCTTCCCCTCCAAAATTATCTACTGATCCTACTTCATCCTTAATCACTAAAACTATTTCCCTACAGCCTCCAGTCAAGTTAACTTTTACTCCTACTGTGTTTACCACCCTCAGCAGAATTTCATCTCTCACCCGATGACCTTCCTTCCTTTCTCATATCCCCTACTCCTTCCCCATTTTCCCTCCTCCTTCTCCATCATCCTTTTCCAACTCTTTACCTCTCATCCCCACAGTTACATCTACCAGAAAATCTTCTCTTGACTATCCTTTACCTCCTGGATTCTCTCGTTACATAATTCCTCTATCGAAAATCTCTCCTGCTCAGATACTGCCCTTACTTCTATAACTCCTACTTCTGATCCCTGCACCTCTCATGATCCGAGTACTCCTTTGTTATTCAACATGTCCATCCTCCACTGAAATATCTGGTTTCTGCTCCCATAGAAATGACCTCCGCTATCTACTCTCTACCTATGAACCTCAAGTTATATGCCTTCAAGAAACCTTCTTGGCTCAACCACCCACACCAATCCCCAATTAGCACTTCATCCATTCTCCTCATTCTATTGCTGCTTCTTTTATTCTTATCCATTATAAGACACTATATACTTACCTAAACATTGAAATTACTATTCCTTGTATTATGTTATGAATCTTTGGATTACGCCCCCTGAAAAAATTTTTGTTTATTTCTCACCTTTAGATTTTGATAACCTACATGACCGTAATGCAAATAACTAATCACTATGACAATGTTTATATACAGGACTGTAATGCAAATAACTGTTCCCCGGCCGGAGTGGAAAACGTTGGGCGGTCTCCTTGCACCCATGCCCCTGTCCACCTAGCAGTGAAAGGGTATTGAATATTAGCCAGGGGTTGTGACCTGCCTTCTGAGGTGGTAATCTAGCACCTGCCTCGGCGAGGTGTGCAAGGGTGTCGATACAAAGACTATACCCATGATCCCAACAGTATAGTATGGAGTCTGTACAGTGTCTATATATACAACTGTAATGCAAATAACTATTCTATATGACAGTATCTATATACATGACCGTAATGCAAATAACTATTCACTATGACAGTGTCTGGGTATTTCTGGATATTAAGTCCGCCTTCCCAATTCCCCCACCAACTCCCCTATCCCTTCAAACAAGCTTGGAGGCCCGTGGAGAATCGGGGGTTTTGGAGGGGGTGATGTAAAATAAGTGAAATATGGGCATTCAAAAATCTAAGAAAATTTCGAATTTCCCTAACCTTACCTAGTATAACCTAACCTAACCTAATCAAGCTGTGGGGGGCTGCATTCCCCCTGGATCCCCCCGCTAGGACATTAACCTAATCTAGCCAGGGGGGTTCAGTTCTATAGATATCATGAAATCCTTATATGCCGCTACCCACAAAGCCCAGTCATAAACAATAGAAAATAATTTCAATGTTTACTTTTGACTGGTGCAGAGCTTACTGGACTTTGAAACTGTTGAATTTCGCCACACACTCGAGTGCTATTACGGCCACACTAGAAGCGTGTACCTCTTTTTTTTTTTACATTTACGGCACAATTACCGAGTCTTCTACATGATATGTGAGTTTCGTGTTTGTACGTGACACGGACCTAATATCCAGAATTTCCCATGTCTGTAATGCAAATAAATATTCACTATGCGACAACTTATGGACAACCATAAGACTGACTGTCATAAATTCTGTTAGCTATGACTGTTAGTTATGGTTGTCCACATAACTATGTAGAATACGAGCCCTGCTGGGATGGCTTACTAGTAGGGAACAGAGGGTACAGATCAATGGGAAGAAATCAGAATGGGGTAATGTCACTAGTGGGGTACCACAGGGATCAGTACTAGGACCGTTATTCATAATTTATATAAATGACTTAAGGACAAGAATAAACAGTGATATCAGTAAATTTGCCGATAACACAAAGATAGGAAGACCGGTAAAGAATTTAGATGATGCTAGACTGCTGCAGAATGACTTAAATAGGCTGTACGAGTGGTCAGAGAAATGGCAGATGCAGTTTAATGTTAACAAATGTAGCATTATGAGCATAGATAAAGGTAATAGGTCTGTAGACTACACATTAAATGACACTATCTTAGGAAGGTTATGTAGTGTGAGGGACTTGGAGTTCAAATAAGCAGTTACTTGCGCCCCAGGGAACAGTGTATTATAGCTAGAAATAGGGCCAATAAGATACTGGAATTTATTAGGTGTGACAAATAGGAGTTCTGAGGTCATTCTGAGGTTGTATTTAGCGCTAGTTAGACCCCATCTAGATTATGCAGCTCAATTTTGGTCCCCTTAATATAGGAAGGATATAGGCTACTTGGAGGCAGTTCAGAGAAGAATGACCAAGAAAAAAGCTTGTAATATATTAGAGAAATGTAGAAAATAACAAGATGTGACAATCAAACCTGTGTGGGTGTTGATGTTTCAATGCATTTTGTGGTTGTAGCTTCGACTTACAATTGTTCCCTTTTTCCTAATAATAAGTAAAAAACATATCATATTGTTTACAATTATTTTCATCAAATTCAAGTAAGAAATAAGATGTTTGTATATTGCACAAAAATATGTAAGTCAAAGAAAATTTAGACACTGAAGACAGATCCAGTTCCGAACACAAACATTTCATTGGAGCGAGCCTGCACTCCAGATACGAAGGCCCGAGAACGCCAGGCCGGGCCCGCGTCACTTCACTCCTTAGTCCTAAGGCCTGCTCGCTAGCAGGCAGCACAAGTCTAGCCGTCCAGTGCTCACACACACACACACACACTCTCATACACACACACACTCTCATACACACACACACACTCTCATACACACACACACACACACACTCTCATACACCACACACACACACTCTCATACACACACACACACACACACACTCACTCATACACACACACACACACACACACACATCTTGCTGCTACTGGTAAGGTGATCTGAATACGACGATAGATGGACATGTTGTGGGCACTGGGCTTAGGACGAGTGTGGAGGGTGCTGTAGTTTCAATACAGAATCAGCAGGATATACATTTCGAATAAATAAGATGAAAGTAAGATGTTTGAGATCATGACAGTTGTTGAAATACATAACATTTACATTATTAATGTGGTTTTTAATATAACAGAAATCCACAAACAAGCATAATGATTGTAATATATAAGGGAATTTGTACTACATAGCGAGATGTTGGCTTCTACCTTAGGTGGAGTCAAGGATGGAAACGGTGCGAAATATACGGGGAAACCATGATATCTATTTCGAATAAATCTGAAGAAATTAAGATGTTTGAGATCATTTCAGTGCTTATAATTTAAAATATGTATATAATATATGTCGTTTTTAATATAAAAGAAAACTAAAAACAAGCATTAAGATTGAAATATATGAGGAAAATTGTGGCAACACCAACCAAGACATTTCTCCTTAAAATCGTGTTCGTGAAAACAAACGAAGTTTGGCGACATAACAGGAGAGGCCATGACGTCACACGAGTGAAGCCGCTATTAGCTCCGCCCACCTATGCAAGTCAACCCAAAACATTGCTCTGCTGACTAGAGCCCCGACACTCACCCACCTCAATACTATGTTGTTATGCCGGCTTGTTCGGCCTATGGCTGCACCAGGAGAAGTGAGGATGGAGAAATATCATGTCACCGGTAAGGTGTAGAGATTTTCACGGCCAATCATTGTATGAAATGCTACAAAACTGGGTTAGATCATGAGCGCGCCATAATTTGCAGGAAATCGTAATGACGAGTTGTCTTCATAATTTTACGCACAATTTATCTTATGTGAGATCTCCATGCAAATAAAACAAATTTAAGTAATGCATATATCTATATGTATCATCAGAAGTACAGTGAACATATACTATTGACTATTAAAAGTCACAAATGTGATAAATCTTGCCGTGTTTGATGCAAACTTCTCTGCTACAATATTCACTTTGACAGTTATGACTTACACAAGCAAATATTAATCAAATTACTGGACTATATAGTTCCTTGTATCTTCATAATCAATATTAACACATTGTAATTTCTCAAGAATTTGCCTAGTCATTGCATCTTGGCAAGTGGTCTTGACATTACATGTAAACGCCTTAACACATTGTAATTTCTCAAAACCTTGAAAAATTCTGCAAAAAGTCTTGGATATGGATGTCGAGTTATGGGAGGCAATCATTGCCTCTTCTGATTCCCATAAACATTTTTGGTAAAAGTGCAGAATGAGGCCTTCTGCCCTTTCTTTCTCTCTCCTTCCCTACATACTCTACATAGTGTACTTAACCCATCTGTGAAGGTTTTAATAAGGGGGATGTAGGAAAAGTTCTTATGATCAGTAGTCAGGATAGAACAAGAAATAACGGTTACAAACTAGAATAATGTAGATTTAATAAAGAAATAGGCAGAAATTGGTTTACAAATAGGGTGGTAGATGATTAGAACAGACTAAGTCAGCAGATAGTTAGTGCACAGACAATAGGGAGTTTTAAGAGAAGACTAGACTTGATGGATGCGGATGAGAGATGGGTGTAGGTAATAAGGGGGTTAGGATTAACAGGAACTACCTAGTGCAGGCTTCAAGGCCTTTTGTAGCTTTCTTATTTCCTTATGTTCTTACGGTTTCAGGGGGGGTAAATCAATATTAACCTCGCAAAACGTCTTTGAAGCTAGGTTATGTTATGTTAGGTTGGTTAAGTTAGGTTAGGTTACGGTTATGTTATGATTGGGTTAAGTTAGGTTTGGTTCAGATGTGTTGAGTACACTATGTATAGTATGTAGGGAAGGAGAGAAAAAAGAAGGGGCAGAAGGCCTTATTCTGCACTTTTACCTCTATTTTTTTTAATTGAAACATTAGATTGTCTGACTATTTTGGTTCCCTTTTTGCATGGGGCCCTAAAGTCATTCCAGGGCCTCCAGTAACGTCATCTATCTATCTATATATATATATATATATATATATATATATATATATATATATATATATATATATATATATATATATATATATATATATATATATATATAACACTATATGATATATATATATATATATATATATATATATATATATATATATATATATACATATATAACACTATATGATATATATATATATATATATATATATATATATATATATATATATATATATATATATATATATATAACACTATATGATATATATATATATATATATATATATATATATATATATATATATATATATATATATATATATATATATAAAACACTATATGATATATATATATATATATATATATATATATATATATATATATATATATATATATAACTATATGATATATATATATATATATATATATATATATATATATATATATATATATATATATATATATA
The DNA here is from genome assembly GCA_036785275.1 of Cancer borealis. Classification (NCBI taxonomy): domain Eukaryota; kingdom Metazoa; phylum Arthropoda; class Malacostraca; order Decapoda; family Cancridae; genus Cancer; species Cancer borealis. Next base: position 60,883 of record JAXIVD010000302.1, on the reverse strand, counting down.
TATATATATATATACTGTATACTATATAATCAGAAGGTAACATGAATAATTGGTGATCTACCGACATCTGCATAGGCGAGTTTTTTCTTTTCTCTAGACTACTGTGTACTTTTTTTTTTTTTATATATATAGTATATCATAGAAGCTCTACATGGAAGGGTATATAAGTCAGTTTCAGAGATGATAAGTTTAGTAGATGTTCAGTATAGATGATAAACGAGCAAGATTTACAGATAATCCTTGCGAGGAGGCGTGAATGTATATTTACTTTTCATAGTGTAAAGAATAAAGGAAGACAATTTTGCCAGTTTTTTCACTCAATCCTGTAAGTTCATTTCATGCTGTATCCGTTCAAACAAATTAATAATTACTAATCACATGATATATTGAGGAATCAAGGCAAAAATGAAAACTTTAACGCACGACTCTCCCTTAAACTTTCCCAATGTTTTGGGTTGAATTGTATACTCCGTCCACCAGATAGGCTCCGCCCACTCGGCTTCACTTCCCGCTGTAGAGCGGTATGGGACGGGGCCTCTCTCCTTATACTTCCTCCATGGTGGAGAGCCAAGAGTAAGCCAGCCAATCACGAGGCAGTCTGCTTACGTCACTGGCGAGGGCGGGGCGGCTGAAAATGTGATGAAGTTTTCGGAAACATGCGTCCCGCTCTCCCTGTCTCCCGTCTCTCTCCTCTCTCTCTCTCTCTCTCTCTCTCTCTCTCTCTCTCTCTCTCTCTCTCTCTCTCTCTCTCTCTCTCTCTCTCTCTCTCTCTCAATGATCCGCCAGCAACTGACTGAATTCTGTGGGCGTGTGAAAAAAAAGGCGACTATACTGCATGCCGGGTGCGGGCATCGATGACGTCACCGGTATGGTGGAAGAGGTTTTCGAAGACTGCTGAGTCACTCTTCGTAATTCACGTTGGCACAAATGACAAATGATGTTCGGAAAACACGATCTGAGGAGCTGCTGGATAAGTATCGCAAGCTTATCCAACAATACAAAACCAAGTCCAACAAAATCATGATATCTGGCGTGCTACCCCGAATCATGGCAGATGACTTGTTCTATAGTAAGACCTTCAGCCTTAATAACCGCCTACGTAATCTCTGCAAAGACCAAAGGGTCGAGTTTGTTGACATGTGGAACAACTTCTACGACCAAACTGGCCTGTTTCACAGTGATGGTCTTCATCTGTCGGCTGTTGGAGCGGCCCCGCCTCTCTCTCCCGCTCCCTCAATTCTACCTCGAGTGAATTCCCATACCGGAGTAAGCGACTTACAACTAACTTCAGAGTTACAATGTTGTAAATGTTGAGCCAAACAACTATTTGAATAGCCACCAAAGAGTTTATAGCTTGCCTCCACTACACTACTTGTTAATAGCATGAACAATGGACAAATACACCGTAGTTCCATGTCGTATATATATATATATATATATATATATATATATATATATATATATATATATATATATATATTTTTTTTTTTTTTTTTTTTTTTTTTTTTTACATCAAAAGGGCACTGGCCATGGGACAACATATTGTCCCTTGGCCAGTGCACAATTTCGTTTTAAAAAATCCTGTTTGTCGCTAGATCCTGTAAAGAGGACCGTAGGAGAAATAGAAACAATGGTATAAGTCATAGGCAGGTAGAAAACAGACAAAGGAAGAAAGTTCCAAAGTTTACCAGTGTAAGGGATGAAAGAGCTAGTGAAGATACTGGTTAAAAAAGGGTAAAAAGGTATAGTTAACATTCGTATCTATATACAATTCCATACGTAAGAGAGAGAGAGAGAGAGAGAGAGAGAGAGAGAGAGAGAGAGAGAGAGAGAGAGAGAGAGAGAGAGAGAGAGAGAGAGAGAGAGAGAGAGAGAGAGAGAGAGAGAGAGAGAGAGAGAGAGCGAGGGAGGGAGGGAGGGGGGGGAGAGAGAGAGAGAGAGAGAGAGAGAGAGAGAGAGAGAGAGAGAGAGAGAGAGAGAGAGAGAGAGAGAGAGAGAGAGAGAGAGAGAGAGAGAGAGAAGCGAGCGAGCGAGCGAGCGAGTGAGGGAGAGAGAGAGAGAGAGAGAGAGAGAGAGAGAGAGAGAGAGAGAGAGAGAGAGAGAGAGAGAGAGAGAGAGAGAGAGAGAGAGAGAGAGAGAGAGAGAGAGAGAGAGAGAGAGGAGAGAGAGAGAGACGAAAAACGGGAGACAGGGAGAGGGAGACAGCGTGTCGGAGGAGTGCGACTGTGTTGCGTATACAATTTATAGCCTCTCTCAGTAGAATTAGTTGTACGTCTGGCAACAAACTCGCCTCCCGTGCACGTGCATAACAGTCGGCACACTAGAGGCGTTTACATGTAATGTCAAGACCTCTTGCCAAGATGCAATGACTAGGCAAATTCTGACCAACATATCGCAAACACTTTCAATATACGAATATCTGCGTTTGCCAATGTTTTGCATCCTCTCGTGTAACGAATCACAGCTCACCAACTTCAGAACTTCATCTGTGTAGACACTGAGCGAGATAATATTTCGATTAAATAAGACGAAAGTAAGACGTTCAAGACCATAACAGTTGTAGAAATAAATAAGATTTATAATATATATGTTGTTTTTTATATAAAAGCTAACCAAAAACAAGCATAAAGCTTGAAATATATTAGGGAAGTGTTGAAAATTGCGAACGTTGGGCCCTCTACGTGGGTGGGGCGAAGCGGATGTATGTGTTTTCATGAGAAAGAATCTGGGTATATATTTCAAATAAATCAGAAGAAAGTAAGATGTTTGAGACCATTATAGTTGATCGTCTACATAAGATTTATATTATATATATTGTTTATAATATATATATATAACGCCAAAGACAAGCAAAAAGCTTGTAATATATTAGAGAAATGTAGAAAATAACAAGATGTGACATTCAAACATGTGTGGGTGTTGATGTTTCAATGCATTTTGTGGTTGTAGCTTCGACTTACAATTGTTCCTTTTTTCCTAATAATAAGTAAAAAGCATATCATATTGTTTACAATTATTTTCATCAAATTAAAGTAAGAAATAAGATTTTTGTATATTGCACAAAAATATGTAAGTCAAAGAACATTTAGACACTGAAGACAGATCCAGTTTCGAACACAAAAATTTCACTTGGAGCGAGCGCAGATACGAAGGCCGGGCCCCGCGTCATGTGAAGACATCCAGTGCTCACACAGACACACACACTCTCTCACACACACACACACACACACACACACACACACACACTCTCTCATACACACACACACACACACACACACTCTCATACACACACACTCTCATCTCTCATACACACACACACACACACACACACACACACACACACACACACACACACACACACTCATACACCCACACTCATACACACACTCTCATACACACACTCTCATACACACACACACACACACACACACACACACACACACACACACACACACACACACTCACTCATACACCCACGCCCACACTCATACACACACTCATACACACACACACACACACACACACATCTTGCTGCTACTGGTAAGGTGATCTGTATACGACGATATTTGGACATGTTGTGGGCTTAGGACGAGTGTGGAGGGTGCTGTAGTTTCAATACAGAATCAGCAGGATATACATTACGAATAAATAAGATGAAAGTAAGATGTTTGAGATCATGACAGTTGTTGAAATACATAATATTTACATTATTAATGTTGTTTTTAATATAACAGAAATCCACAAACAAGCATAATGATTGTAATATATAAGGGAATTTGTATCACGTAGCGAGATGTTGGCCTCTACCTTAGGATGGAAGCGGTGCGAAATATACGGAGAAACCATGATATCTATTTCGAATAAATCTGAAGAAATTAAGATGTTTGAGATCATTTCAGTGCTTATAATTTAAAATATGTATATAATATATGTCGTTTTTAATATAAAAGAAAACTAAAAACAAGCATTAAGATTGAAATATATTAGGAAAATTGTGGCAACACCAACCAAGACATTTCTCCTTAAAATCATAGGCGTTTACATGTAATGTCAAGACCTCTTGCCAAGATGCAATGACTAGGCAAATTCTGACCAACATATCGCAAACACTTTCAATATACGAATATCTGCGTTTGCCAATATTTTGCCTCTAGTCATGTAACGAATCACAGCTCACCAACTTCAGAACTTCATCTGTGTAGACACTGAGCGAGATAATATTTCGATTAAATAAGACGAAAGTAAGACGTTCAAGACCATAACAGTTGTAGAAATAAATAAGATTTATAATATATATGTTGTTTTTTATATAAAAGCTAACCAAAAACAAGCATAAAGCTTGAAATATATTAGGGAAGTGTTGAAAATTGCGAACGTTGGGCCCTCTACGTGGGTGGGGCGAAGCGGATGTGTGTGTTTTCATGAGAAAGAATCTGGGTATATATTTCAAATAAATCAGAAGAAAGTAAGATGTTTGAGACCATTATAGTTGATCGTCTACATAAGATTTATATTATATATATTGTTTATAATATAGAAGAACGCCAAAGACAAGCAAAAAGCTTGTAATATATTAGAGAAATGTAGAAAATAACAAGATGTGACATTCAAACATGTGTGGGTGTTGATGTTTCAATGCATTTTGTGGTTGTAGCTTCGACTTACAATTGTTCCCTTTTTCCTAATAATAAGTAAAAAGCATATCATATTGTTTACAATTATTTTCATCAAATTAAAGTAAGAAATAAGATTTTTGTATATTGCACAAAAATATGTAAGTCAAAGAAAATTTAGACACTGAAGACAGATCCAGTTTCGAACACAAAAATTTCACTTGGAGCGAGCGCAGATACGAAGGCCGGGCCCCGCGTCATGTGAAGACATCCAGTGCTCACACAGACACACACACTCTCATACACACACACACACACACACACACACACTCTCATACACACACACTCTCATACACACACACACACACACACACACTCTCATACACACACACTCTCATACACACACACACACACACTCTCATACACACACACACACTCATACACACACACACACACACACACACACACACACACACACACACACACACTCATACACCCACACTCATACACACACTCTCATACACACACACACACACACACACACACACTCACTCACTCATACACCCACGCCCACACTCATACACACAAACACACACATATCTTGCTGCTACTGGTAAGGTGATCTGTATACGACGATATTTGGACATGTTGTGGGCTTAGGACGAGTGTGGAGGGTGCTGTAGTTTCAATACAGAATCAGCAGGATATACATTACGAATAAATAAGATGAAAATAAGATGTTTGAGATCATGACAGTTGTTGAAATACATAATATTTACATTATTAATGTTGTTTTTAATATAACAGAAATCCACAAACAAGCATAATGATTGTAATATATAAGGGAATTTGTATCACGTAGCGAGATGTTGGCCTCTACCTTAGGATGGAAGCGGTGCGAAATATACGGAGAAACCATGATATCTATTTCGAATAAATCTGAAGAAATTAAGATGTTTGAGATCATTTCAGTGCTTATAATTTAAAATATGTATATAATATATGTCGTTTTTAATATAAAAGAAAACTAAAAACAAGCATTAAGATTGAAATATATTAGGAAAATTGTGGCAACACCAACCAAGACATTTCTCCTTAAAATCGTGTTCGTGAAAACAAACGAAGTTTGGCGACACATGTAAACGCTTCATGTTCGTGAAAACAAGGCAAGACGTTACGAAGTTATGCGACACATGTAAACGCTTTAGCGTTTAGCATATAAAAGGGAAATATAGAAGAAAGAACCGAAGTAGTACACAAGGAAAACAAGAAGAACCAGTATGGTTCACAGAGGAGATAAGAAGAGAAATTAAAGGAAGGAAAAGATATAATAGACTGCGAAGAAATACAAGAAAAGAAGGCAATAAGACAGAGGAAGAAAAATGGAAGAAAATGTATCTAGAATAAAAAATAAAGGCTCAAAAACTAATAAGGCAAGCAATGACCATGGACGAAGAGAAGAAGGCAAAGGAAATCAAGGAGGATAAGAGTAACGGGAAGAACATCTGGAAATATATAAGGATGCTGAAAGGAGAAAAAGAGAAGGAAGCACTGAGTGTGGTGGATAATATTTATGGAGAAGACAAACAGAAACTAGGTTATGAAGAGGCAGCCACAGAGATTGAAACATTCTGGAGATCTATTTACGGTAAACATGCTAATAATATTGAAGACGAGTGGGATGAAAACTAGAGGGAGCTATACGTCCAAGAAAGGGAAGCCATCAGGGAAAATATAAGAAAAGGCAAACACTTCAAGATGCTTAAAAGAGAAGAGAATGAGGAAATAGAACACTTAGAGACCTGTGCTATGGAAGTTCGAGAACACCTAGACATGGAATTCCAGATAAAAGAAGGTATTGTATTTATGCAAGAAGAACTTATCGATGAAGACAATGTAATAAAATGCTTGAAAAAAATGAAAGCGAAAAAGGCAGCAGGACCAGACGGGATAAAACCAGAGTTTCTAAAAGTATTTATCAAAAGTCGACCACTATTAGTGACTCTGGTCAGAACATTAAAACAATCACTCCAATTGGCAGAGGTACCAGACAGCTGGAAAGAGTCAACCACTGTATTGATCCCCAAAACACAGAAACCAAAAGTGAATGAGTACCGACCTATTGCATTAACAAATATGGGATACAAGCTAATGATGGCAGTATTGAGGGAAGGTATTGAAGAGCATCTACAGAATAACCATCTGATACAAGAAAACCAAGCTGGATTTACCGCAGGAGCAAGAGTGGAAAACAATGTTTTAATTATGAGGTATTGTGTCGAAAAATCCTACGAAACTAAGAAACCGCTAATAGCAATATCCATCGATTTTGCTAAAGCGTTCGACAGTATAAGAAGAGATATGATAGTAAAAGTAATGATGAATTACAAGATCGATGAAAGAGCTATAGAAATGATTACCAAACTGTACGAGGGAGACATAACTAAAATTAAACTGGATGACAACAAAGAACTTAAGATTCCTGTAACAAGTGGTATTAGACAAGGCTGTACCGGCTCTACTACTATTTTCAAACTTGTCACCTATAGAATAATCCAGAAATTGCAACAACTAGATAAAGGATTTAAGGATGATAATTTTAATATAACATCCCTATTTTATGCTGATGACGGTTTGCTGCTGGCAGGCAGCATAGAAGATGCCGAGAGAGTGGTGGAACAGGTGGTGCTGGTAGGAAGAGAATGTGGATTAGAAATTAACAGACAGAAGAGTACCATAGTAATATTTAATATGAGAGACAAACCCCAAGAAATAGCTGAAATAAGAACAAACAACACACTCAAATACTTGGGAATAACCATCAATGACAGCAAAAACCTCTTCAAAGAACACAAAAAGCTAATGATGGATAAAGCAGTAAGACTGGCCAACATAACTTACTCAGTAGTGGCAAGGAGCTGTGCTAGAATGTTAGTAGGAAAGACCTATTGGAAGAGTATTGCCCTCCCAACCATATTGTATGGAACCAACATCATGGAATTTACAAAACAAGAACTAGAGAAACTCCAAAGAATTGAAAATAGTGTAACAAGAAAAATACTGAAGGCACCAAGCTATGCACAGCAGGCAGCACTGAGGGGTGAAGTGGGAATATCCAGCATGAAGGCAAGAATAATGGAAGGCCAGCTAAAATACCTACAATATGCTATGAAAGGACAAGGACAAGGAAAAGAGTTGCTAAGTAGGGTGGTGGAGGAAATGAGAACCTCAAAAAATAAAAATAAATGGATAATGGATCTGATGGAGAGCAGAAACATAGTGGGATTGAGAGGAGAGGCTGACAACCCTATGGACATCAATAGGAAAGTGAGGGAATGGGACACAAGGATGTGGAAACAAGAGATGGAAGAGAAAGTAAGTCTAAAGCTATACAAGGAGTGGAGAAAAGACATAGGAGGACAGGACAATATCTACGACAACAGGGAAGCTGCCACTATACTCTTCAGATGCAGAACCAACAATATAGACTTGGGAGACCGAAAATGATTTGTGAATGCGACAACAGTGTATCATGTGTGGTGCTCCAGTTGAAGATCTAAAACACTTTATTCTGTTCTGTATAGGTTACAACGAAGTGAGATCAGGACATCCAGCCCTGCAGCAACCATACCAGGAAAACACAGACATTATAATAGGGCAGATATTATTTGATAACAGTGACATTGAAACAACAAAAGACATTTTGTACAAATTTTGGACAATAAGACAAAGAGAGAAAAACAATTTACAAAACCAATGAAAATACATATAATAGTGAACATATAAGCCCAGACCGCAAGAAGATACATCAGGAAGTGCCGATTCAACAGGCAAGACTTCCGACAACTACCTAAACCTATATAGAGCTTCACTGAAGTTCACTCTCGCATGCTACACTGACAACGGTACGTGACGTTATGACGCTGCAGCGGCTCAACATCTACCGGCAGTATAACTGGATCTTGGTACGTACATCGCTGTGCTATTGTAAGTTATTTATAGAAAGTCACATATAAACAGAAGCAATAGCTTTTTGAAAGACAAAATATGCACTCAGTTAAGTTGAAACTGAGGCTGGGAACTATGTCTATAAAACTTTATAAGTTTTTTCCTTTCGTTCTTAAGTACGTGTCTTAATAGAATAACCAATGAGATAACAACGTGGCAGTAGCACCGTGTCACGCAGTAATGTGTGTAACTTTTTGACAGACAGCACAGCTGCTGTAGGTGTACACGAATAACCAACCACTTGTTGGTTATTCGTGTACACCTGCAGCAGCTGTGCTGTCTGTCAAAAAGTTACACACATTACTGCGTGCCACGGTGCTACTACCACGTTGTTCTCTGTAGGCATGTAAGTAATATATCACCCATCTTAATATTATATTGAGTTGAACATGATTTTCTACACTCAGTCACAATTGAATTGTTGTAAATAAGGTAAAAAATAATGACGAACAAATACTTTTAGGTATGTAGAGCTTCGTGTTGACATTCGTAGATCAGCAAGTTGTCAGCCAACAACAAACATTAGTAAAGTTATGGCAAAAAAGGAAAAAGGAGACTCAATAAACATAACACCCACTAATGTACGCTAAACCACACAAAAAAACTCGAAGCAAGTGATAACAGTGGTAAAGGCATCACACTATTACTACAACAACTCGGTCAGCGCCTGTCGGCACTCCTGTGGCCATTCATCACTTAACACTGCCACCACACTTCTCGGGTCATGGTCAAACATAAAAACAGGTAACACGTAGCACCTTGACATTAATGTGTAATGATCTTGTTTTTACAATTTTGAGGTATAGCAGATTTGATATGTATTCTCAGTATAAGGAATTAGGTGGCATTCTGGTTAATTTGGAGAAAGGTTCTCAAGTAATTTATGAAGGAAAACTAGTTTGGTGAATGCAAAACAACGCCTCCAAACCGATCAGAATAGTTTCTGTTATGGTACACAGGATACTTACTATTCGTGCTTTGATATTGAAATTATTTTTGGGGGCAAAGTACTTGTTTTTAATTAACATTTAGATGAACAGAAGCTAATTAGACATAGTCAACATGGTTTTAGCAAGGAGAAGTCATGCCATTTTGACTTGAGTAAAGCCTTTGACAGAGTATCCCATAGGAGACTGTTAAGTAAAGTCAAGGCTCATGGCATACGTGGGAAGATACTAGAATGGATTAGGGGATGGCTTACTAGTAGGGAACAGAGGATACAGATTAATGGGAAGAAATCAGAATGGGGTAATGTCACCACATGGATCAGTACTAGGACCATTTTTATTCATAATCTATATAAATTACTTAGACACAGGAATAAAGTGATATCAGTACATTTGCCGATGACACAAAGATAGGAAGAATTTAGATAATGCTAGGATGCTGGAGGATGACTTAAATAGGCTGTACGAGTGGTCAGAGAAATTGCAGATGCAGTTTAATATCAACAAGTGTAGCATTGAGCGTAGGTAAAGGTAATAGGCCTGTAGACTACACATTCAATGACAATACCTTAGGAAAGTCATATAGTGTGAGGGACTTAGGAGTTCAAATAAGCAGTGACTTGCGCCCCAGAGAACAGTGTATTATAGCTAGAAATAGGGCTAACAAGATACTGGGATTTATTAGTAGGTATGTGACAAATAGGAGTTCTGAGGTCATTCTGAGGTATTTAGCGCTAGTTAGATTATGCAGCTCAATTTTGGTCCCCTTATTATAGGAAGGATATAGGCTCTTTGGAGGCAGTCCAGAGAAGAATGACCAAGATGATTCAGGGGCTGAGAAATTTACCCTATAAAGATAGGTTAAAACGTCTTAATCTCCACTCTCTAGAGAGAAGGAGGGCAAGAGAGGATATGATTAAGGTTTTTAAATGGGCAAAAGGAATTAATAAGGGAAACATTGATCAGGTTTTAGAATTTAGTAGTCAGGATAGGAAACGTGGAAATGGATACAAACTAGAAAATCTTAGATTCAGAACAGACATAGGTAGATATTGGTTCACTAATTTTTTTAAGTTCACACCTCGATTCTTGGACAATATCGATATAAATATGAAGTCCTATATACTATACATAGTGTACTCAACACATCTGTAAAGGTTTCAGGCGATGCTCGTTATTATTTACCTTGCAAAGCGTCTTTGAAGTTAATGCTTAAAATTTTTTTTTCTAAGTCCACACCCTCGAAAAATGTTTTAAGTCCACATCAGCACACACCTTTCTGTCAAGGCAGGAAGTACAACAGTGTGTGTTTGTATGTTTGTTACTATACGCACTGTGTTTAAGGTGTGACATTTTATGATGTTTGGTTGCCCTCTGTCCAATAAAAAGCCTCGACCTCTTTTTAGACAATTAAACAAATGTACGTATATGTGCCTCCAGGTTATTACGTGAGCTCAGTTTTGGTCAGATTAGATTAGGTTTGGGAGGGTCCAGAGGCTGTATTCCCTTGGGTCAGTATAGTTTAGGTTAGGGTTGTTTCGTTGGGGGATCTGGTTTGGTTATATAAGCTTTTTATGTTTTAAACTAAAAAAAAAAAATCGGTTTTTCACCTTAGATATTTTCGGATTGCCATATATGGCCTATATTTACTTCCCCTACCCTTGAATCCCGCTTTCACAAATAGTCCTAGTATCAGTGCAAGTGTCCATAATGGCAGCTCTGAACGAAATGATGATATGACCTATCATCTACCTTTATGTCCCCAAAAGCTCATGAAGAATTCTTATTGGCTAGGAATTCTGAAAAGATGTATCATAGTGATGTATAACCCAGCATACACCAAAATAAACAATCAAAATTAAGGAAGCGAGGGGGTAGGCTGGACTCTGTCAGATTCTGTTTTTCGAGGTGTGGACTTAGAACATCTTTCGAGGCACAACATTTATATGAAGTGTGTTATTTCAATCCAGGTGCATTATTGGGAAGTTGTAAAAATTCAATTAATTGAAGCTGTAAAAATTCAATTAATTGAAACTCATCAATACCACTAGAGAGACTAGTTTTTCTTGGAAACTATCCCCTCCTCGCTAGCTCAGAAAAACTAGTTTTTCTTGGAAACTATCCCTTCCTCTCTAGCCATCAACCCTCCTCTGGCCTGTCTCTTTGTATTTTTTTTTTTAAGATTCAATATAATCTTTCCTTGCATAGCCTATGAGACCTAATCTGACCTAACCAACATCCCCTAATGTTTTTGGTGGGGTCCCAGATTGACCAACCAACTTCTAAATTGCCCATTTTCGATTTAAAAGAAAATACCATATATACCGGACTATAAGGCAACTGGTTGTATAAGACGACCCCCGATTTTCTAGGGAAAAAATTAGGTTTTGAGCTATTATCGCTATATTAGACGACCCCCTTTCTCATGGTAAGGTTCACTGTTCACCCGTCCTTAATTTATTACTCCAACAATTACTTCCAACACTAGTTGCTCAAGATGCAAGTAGTTAAAGGAATTAAAAAACTACATATTGTACATATATTACTTTTACTAAACAATAGTCTGAATTTTTCAAAACGTAAAGAAACATCATAAACATCAGCACCGCCATGCTGGGCACGCTCTAATACCTTGTTTCAACAATTGCCTCAAACATTCGAAACATAGATATTTAATTAAAAACCTTCAAAATCATCTTCATCTGATACAGTAAGCATGTCAAATATATCTCGAGATACATGTTCAAGGGCATCATCATACGGGTCAAATTCTGCATCATCTGGGTTGTCTGCAGCTTCATCACCAGTGTCGCCCGCCATCCCGGTGTTGTGGCCCGCATGTAACGTTATCAGTAAACATTCGACACCCATAGAGTTAGGGTGGGCCCCTATGCCTGTGTATGTGTGTGTAGGTGTGTGTGTGTGTATATATATATATATATATATATATATATATATATATATATATATATATATATATATATATATATATATATATACATATATATATATATATATATATATATATATATATATATATATATATATATATATATTATATATATATATATATATATATATATATATATATATATATATATATATATATATATATATATATATATATATTATGCATACACGTGTGTGCATGCAGAATGAATTCCAAGGTACAGTGGCGCTGAATATTCATCACAGAGTTATAGGTTTGTGTTTTATTCTCGGTGTATAAGACGACCCTTAGATTTAGAAGCCTTAAACTTGGCAAAAAATCTCGTCTTATAGTCCGGTATATACGGTAAATCTAGAATAATATTCTGCAGGAGTCAGTAGTTTCCACAAGTGTTACTATTTACCTTTTTTGTATTATGCTTAGGCCATTATATTGTACAGTAGTTATCTATTTACAGAAAACAATAAAAATTTATGGATGAATAAATATTATTACATAGATTATCCACAGTGCAAAGATACATCCCCTGCCCCATAATTTAATTTTGAAAAATGTTAGGTTTTAATAGTTTAAGTTAGATTATTATCCTAACATTCAATTTGATGAAGTTAGGTTAAGGATAGATATAGTTCATTTTAAAAAGAAACACTTTAAGCCAGAGTGGGCAGGCAGACGGACGGAGCCAGCTGGTTACTGGGTGGGAGCAGAAAACGGTCAATGATCCATCCATCCACCCGCTCAGCCTTAAATCGCTTTTTACTAAAACTATATTTAACTTACCTCAACCTAACCTAGTCTCGTCAGTTGAATGTTAGGATAATAATCTAATCTAATCTAACAAAACCTAACATTTTTTAGATTAAATTATTGGGCGGAGGATGGTGTGTGTCCCTTGCTGTGGATCATCTACGTAATACATTGTAAAACACATTCATACGTAAATTGCTATTGGTTTCCAAAAATAGATAACTACTGTACTATGTACTGACATAAAAATGAAGTAGTAACACCTGTGGAAACAGCTGACTCCTGCAGAATATTAACCTAAATATAACCTTTCCAAATCATACCTAACCTTACCAGTTAATTTGTAGAGAGATTCCCAAGTACTTTTGGTGTGCTGACTCGAGAAAAATCCCAAGGGTAACTTAATACCATTGTGTCCTTCTTACTTGACAAACACAGCATTTGGCAGTCTGGGCACTCAACTAGTGTCATAAAAAAAGTCTAGTGAGGCCTTTTCTTCACTTTAAAACTGCTTTATAGATTCCCAGGATTTGGGGCACTGGCGCACCTTCCCATTGTTGGAATTAAAGAGGGACTGATTTCACTGAAATTCAAACCTATGCCTAATGGTGGGCAATATGAAACGGTAAATCATGATTGGTGTAGGTTCTAAAGATTTTCAAACATGCTATCAGACATCAGTGTGAGCACGATTGGGTGCCTAACGCCATATTTCACATGTCTGAGAAACTCCCTTCACACAAGCTAATACAATAATCTTGTTTTAGACTATTTTGTAATACGCATTTTTGGTTGAACTCGATGTTAAAAAGCCAGTATTTTTGCTTCAATTACATGATTTCCTTAGAATGACATGATATAATAAATTTTACATGTATTTACACTATATGATAAAACTATGTTTACATTATGTGAAATTAAAATATGCGAACTATGAACTCCTGGCCACAAAAACGTTATTGAAGAAAAGTGATCAGGAACATTCTATGTTAAGTCAATAAACGGTATTCGTTTTGATAACCTCTTTCTGTCAATTATCCATCAATTTTAGTAATTAATACATTTTTTCTCAGCATACGAGAACCAAATATCAATTTTGTCCTATATTTGTCCTATTATGGATTTATTGCTCATTCTGGTGAGAAATTAGTTGAACTGTTTTTTGTAAAATCAACTGTACACTGAAACCTTCATAAATGTTCAGTACAGTTTGTATCCTGTGCAGTACTGAAATATTATACAAATCGATTTGGAGCTGTAGTTATGCAGGTTTAGCAAAAAAATAAAACCATGAGTGAGTAAATGGTGTTATACCTACATCATATTAATCATAATTTAGTGCTGATACAAAAGTTTACAAAATCAGAACAATCTTGTTTGCATGGAATCAGAATGATGTCATAGCGTTGGCTCATCTTGTAAAGTAGTGCACAGGATACAAACTGTACTGAACATTTGTGAAGGTTTCAGTGTACAGTTGATTTGACAAAAATCCATGGTATTTGTAGATAATAGGACTGCATTGCCTGGAGAAGTCCCGACTCTGGACTGCTCTATTTGAAATTAACCAAACCAAATCAGTTATGACCTGATCTAACTTATTATACATAGCCTGTGTTAAGTTAGGCTACAATAGTTTAGGTGAGGCTACAAAGGGTTCAGTTTAATTGATTTCAAACAGCAGTCAAGAATCAGAACTTTGTCTCAGAGTGATACAGTCCTATTTAGAATTATCGTAGATTTTGTAACGTCGACCGCACGCTGAAACCCTCATAGATGTCCAGTACAGTATGTATCCTGTGCAGTACTATAGTAATATATAGATCAGTTCGGAGTTGTTGTTTAGCAGATTTACCAAATATTCACTTTTTTTTTTAAAGATGATTAAGATACCAGGAATAGTTACTGGGAATAACTTAACTTATGACTTAAGTAATACATAAACTTTAAACATAGGACATAAACCTATGATAATAAATTTTTATTGAACCTAATTTTTTCACACATGACAACTTATATCATCAGTTGTATCTAGTAGATGTAAGTAAAGGCACTGTTTGTTTGGAATCGTACATGATATCATACCTCATCTTCTTATTCTGCAATTTCAGTTATGTATAATCATATACTATGCAGTGAGATAATTTTAAGAGACTAGAAATGTTTGTATTTTAGCTTTGGAAACAGTGAAGTTAGCAATTATATGTATATTTCCTTAGCATGCAGTATTAACATGTGTAACTGTAAAGCTTTGTACCACAGTAGCTTTGCCTCTTGGACTAATCCAGAAGTTCTTGACAAAGTTTTTTATGTCTTGCTTTACATTCTCTTTTTGAATCGATATTTATATAACTTAATAATTCTTAACTTTTATGACTTTGTTTACTTACTATTTGAGATATGGAAATCCTTTACAAGTTCTGCTTGAATTACTAACTATATCGAGCAAAGTTTCTGTGTGTAATATCCACTCATGTTAGATCCTCAATAGATATCAATCTTTTCAGGCATTAATTTCCTAGTGTCATCCAGTGTATCATCATGCAGTTGGTGTGAGTACAAGTCATCTTCTAAATTATGATTGCAGTATATGTTTTATGTTTACTGGCTTTAATGTGCATGTCTTAAGTAATGCTGCATTCTTCTTCAAGAGATCATGTACACATATAATACATGAACATAGATGCATATACAAGCAGGGTTGGCAGAATTTTAAGTTAGGTTCTTGGAAACTGGCAATTAATCACTCATTTTTGCCACACCGAATCAAATTATTTGGAGCATTTCTAATCCCATACTGGCCAGTCAAAAAGCATTTTTAAAATAAACCCCAAACCAACCTAACCTGCTCTGACCTAACCAGATCTAACCTAACCGAATCTAACTGGTGGATCCCAAGAAATCATTTCTGACTGGCCAATATGAGGTTAGAAATGCTCCTAATAATGAAATATGAACTATGGGATGTCCACTTTGTCCAGCGGCGGGAACAATGATAAACCGCGGCATACGTCTTTCCTTTATTGAGGCGATACAGCAACTGACTGATAATTCCCGTGCGCCTGAGGTATACGTGGCGCTGGGGAAAACATGTTGTACGTTCCTATCCAATATCCCCCCTCCAAGATAAATGTGTGCCTACCAATAACACATTGATCTTATAAGTGTCATGCGTAACAGGCCACAAAAACACAAGGGCAAGAAAACAAAAGAACCAAAATCAAACAGAAAACAAAGTAACCTATAGTTGCTGTCATAAAATGTGTGTGTGTGTGTGTGTGTGTGTGTGTGTGTGTGTGTGTGTGTGTTACAAATTAGACATAGTCATCTAGCCACCCTGGACGCTTCGCCTGTCTCCTGGGGTGTGGCTGGAGCTGGGTGGAGTTGCTGGAGACTCGACTGTCGGGGGCACCCTGATCTGTGCCTCTGGTGGAGCCTGCGCGAGAGTGGGCCTCAGGTGTTTTCTATTCCTGAGGCTAATACGGCCACTACCGTTGAGGCTGATGGTATACTGCCTGTGAGGGAGTGCCTCCACTACCAAGCCTGTGCGATCCCACACATTGGAGGCCTGGTTCTGGACCCTCACGTGGGTGCCGGGGGCCAGGGGGGGAAGTTGTCTGGGCATGCTGTTGGCCATCAAGGTGTCGCCAGCCTCCCCCATCTGCACCTCTCTCTTGCGAAGCGTTCCGCCCCAGTGCCTATCCACTTTAAGGTGCCAACGGGCCGTGGGCACCCCGTCACGCAGTTGTCTGCCTGCAGCAAGTTGGGCGGGAGATTTGTCTATTGCTCGCAGCGGAGTGTTGAGATACTGGAGCAAAGCAAGGGAGGCTTTGTCGGTGTCCAGCGTCCCTCCGCCGCCCGTGTTGGCTTTGATGATCCTCTTGGCCATTTTGACTGCTGCCTCGGCACGCCCGTTCGACTGAGGGTACTGTGCTGATGATAAGCGTACTGTGACGCCCCAGTCCTTGAGGAATTCTGCCATTTCCTCGCTTGCCAGGTTCGTATCTCCGTCGGTGGACAGTTGTTCTGGAGCTCCCCATCGCGTGAAGTAACGCCTCAGTTGAATCTTGATCCTTTGCGAGGTGGCGCCGGATCGGAAGTGGGCGAGCTCCAGCCACCCGGTGAGCCTGTCGGCGTAAGCCATGTAAGTGTACCCGTCATGCTGGAACATGTCTACCACTGTAGACTGGAAGGGGTACTCCGGGGGCGGTGTGATGACGAGTGTCTCTGCGGGCTGCGAGGGGGTATGTGTTTCGCATGGCGTGCAGGATGCCCTGTAGTGCTGCAGGTCTCCCTCCAATCCGGGCCAGTATACACACTGCCTTGCCCTCCGCAGCATGGAGTTGAGTCCCTGGTGACCGGCGTGAAGGTTCGCTGCTACCTGTGGGCGGAGGAGCTCTGGAATCACAAGGCGCACGCACCCCCGATCAAATGTGTACGTCACCAGGTCCTGGTTGACTGTCAACCTGTCTCTCACACCATAGAATGGGTGCAGGCAGGCCACCTCTTGCGATTTATGTTGGTGCCAGTCCGCGGCTAACACTTTGGCCAGCAACAGTTGGTACACGGGGTCATCGGCTGCAAATTTTCTCACCACTGACTCGTCCAGGATGTGACCCTCGTGTCCAACTGTGGCAATCACGGCGGCTGCAACTGCTTCAGCGAGGTCCTCGTCCAGGTCCGCATCAGTGTCCGTTGAGGGGCTCCTGAGCGCTGGGTACCTGGATAGAAAGTCTGCCGCAGCATTCCTTTTCCCGGGCAGGTATTTTACCTGGAAGCGGTACTGCAACGTCCGCTCCTTTAGCCGGAAGAGCCGCGGGTTGACCACTTCTGACAGAGCTCTGTCTCCCAGGAGCTTAGTGAGGGGGCGGTGGTCGGTCACGATGGTGAGGTTCGGGCATCCCAGCAAGAACAGCCTAGCTTTCTGGAGGCACCACACCACGGCTAAAGCTTCTCCCTCCACTGCGGCATAGCCCGCCTCAGCGGCATTGAGGTGGCGGCTGCCGCACAGGGCCAGGCGCCAGCCAGCCTTGCAGCAGAAGGGAACCACAGCGGATGAGCAATGGCAGTACTGCTGCAAGATGACAAACCCGACACCTTCTCTGCTCCAGTCTGTGATGGCTATCGTTAGGCGTGTCTTGTCATAGTATGCCAGGCCGTCCTTGGCGAGCTGGCATGTGGTGTCCTGGGCTTGGCGAAACTTTTCATGCAGTTGTTCGTCCCAATACACAGACCTACCGCGTGGTTTCTTCAGGAGCTCACTGAAGTCGTTCATGATTGGGGCCGTGGCGAGGAAGGGGGCGAGCTGGTTCACGAACCCGTACCATGACCTGATGTCTGTGATGGAGGGTTTGTCTGGCATGTTGAAGTTCTTGATGGCCGCGAGGCGCTCGTCCATGGGCTTGTACTCGTCCCAGCCCAGACGGAAGCCCACGAAATCAACTTCCCACCGAGCGAACTGAAATTTTTCCGGCTTCAGCGTAATCCCCTTGGCTGCACAGGTCATCAGGAACTCGTAAGTGTGCCAGAAAGCCTCCTCAATGCTGCTGTCGTAGAGGAGGGTGTCGTCGACACACTTGTATTTTCTCATAATGCCCTGAATGGCATCACCGAAACGCTTGGTGTATGCGTTGCTGGCAGAGCAGTGGCCCATGGGGGTCCGGCGGTACCTGAACCTTCCCCATGGGGTGATGAAGGTGGTGAGACTGCGACTTTCCTCGTCCAGTTCAACTTGGTGGTAACCCCAGTAGGCGTCTGCTACTGTCTTGAAGGAGTGCTTGGGGACTCCAGAAACCATGTCAAAGGGAGCAGGGGTGTGGTGTGTCTCTCTCCGGCAAGTGGCGTTAAGGCGCTGGTAGTCCACGGTGCGCCGCGGCTGGCCAGACTTCTTGGCCACCACCACCATGCTGGCGCACCACTCTGTGGGTTCCCCTGCCAGGACGGGCTCGATGACGCCCCGCCTGATGTCTTCCTCTAGCTGGGCCTTCACCTCGTTCTCCCAGTGTTTCGGTACAGACGCCGGCGTGTGGCAGGCATGGGGGACGGCGTTGGGTGCTAGGTGGATGTGGTGGGGCTCGCTCTCCATCACTGGCAGCGGGTGCCTGGTGGTGTTGAAGGTTGTGGCCGAGAAGTGCTGAAGCAGCCACTCCTCCAGCCGCCTCACGTTCTCCTCGTGTGGCGGGAATGGCGTCACCGCAGGCCTCACAGGTGGCTGACCGAGCTCGGGGGCTGCACCGTCTGCCGCCAGTGCCTGCACCGCCAGCTGGGAGTGGTGGGGGAAGCTGGCAGGCACTAATCCCAGCCTCTTGCAAGCGCTCAGTGACAGGAACAGCGACTTAGCAGAGGGTATGAAGTACACTTCCTGCTCTGCTTCCAGGCCGCCCAGGGATATGGTGCACCGGAATGCCCCGAGGCACTGTAGTGGCAGGTCCGCAACATCCCGCAAGGCCGCCCGCCCCCACAGCTGCGCGGGTTTAATGTGGAGGCTGGACAGCAGAGCCTCCCCGGCGACACACACTTGGGCCCCGGTGTCTGCGACGGCAGCGGTGCGGTGCTTGGCTCCTCCTCCAAGCGTCATTGTCACCTCCACGGTGGGTTGGTGGGTTACCTGTGTGCCTGCTATTGTCACAGAGCCTGAGACAGCGTTAGCAGGCATGGCCTTGATGAGGCGCTTCGAGCCCTTGCAGCACCTCTTGAAGTGGCCCCGTTTCTGGCATCCGAGACAGACTGCCTCCCTGGCCGGGCAGAAGGCCCTGTCAGGGGCGTGCGTGGTACCACAGTACCAGCAGGTACGCGAGGGCTGGGTCTTACCAACCGTGGTGGCTGCAACGTCGGGCGGGCAGTCCTCGTCCTCCACAGCCTGTGCGGTGCCAGCTGCACGATTGTGTTCCCGCCACGGGCTCCCGCCCGCAGCGTGCTGGCAAGCCACCTCGTGAGCACAACACATAGCCCTTAGGGCGTTGACGCTGCCTATAGAGTCACACATCTGGTACACCTGCTGTTTCAGAACTTTGTCACGCAGTCCTACCATTAGCTTTTTCAGGAGCAGGTACTCTGAGAGGTTGCAACTGCACTGGGGACACTTGAACGCAGTCGTTGGCTTTCTGAGCACCCCTTATGAAATAGTCACTGACGCACTCGTCTTGCCCTTGACCAACACTGAAAAACTCGGCCCACTGTACTGCCTGGTTCGAGGAGCGGAGCACTAGCTTACCTATGGCGTCTAACGCCTCCTGTTGTGTCAGGGCACCCCACCCGTCGACGGTGAATCTGGCGTCCATGGCGCGCTGCAAAGGTGGAGTGCAGTGGAGTCTGATATGGTGGACCACCTCCTGTTGTGGCCATTTGCAGAGGAGCCAGCATTCCATCGACCGTCTCCAAGATCTGAAGGCTGCCGGCGTCATTTCTAGGTTGCATTTCTCAGGGGCAGCCGAGGGAGGCACCCGAGAGGTAGGTGTTGTGTTGCTGCGGGTATTGAGGGCCGCCATGTTGGCCTGCTGCTGGTCGTTGATGGTCTGCCTCGCCTGTTGGAGCAGCGGCATGAGGCTGCGAGGAACCACTGGCGTCGAGGCCCTGCTAGGCGTCGAGCGTGGGGACCGGCAAGGAAAGTGCATTTTGAGTAACTGTAGGTACTGGAGAATCACTGCGCCATATGGGATGTCCACTTTGTCCAGCGGTGGGAACAATGATAAACCTTGCTTGCTTGACGCCGTGGTGACATATCAGCAACTAGTGAAGTAGCTTTCTGCAGCCAACAGGAAACAGCTTGTAGGCGTTGAAGCATGACTCACCTGGTGAGTCACACAGAAGACGCCTTTCCATTGCTGGAATTCCTGCGGAGATCTTACTTTAGTTCGTAGTTTAACCCTTAACATCCGGGGATCGTACATGTACGATCATAGTGCTCCGTCTGGTGAGACGGTGATCGTTCCGGTAATCATGAATTTTCCCGCCACGTTTTCGTATTTTGGCGCGTTTGTTTCAAGTCGAAAGGCGAGTATAAGTAATTGGCAACTCTTTCCACTAGCTCAGCTGTCACTATGAGTGATCTAAATTCGCCTTACTTACCTTTTTTCCTTCATGGAGAAAACATCTGGCACCTCCCTAGACACGGCGGGTGAAACTCACCCTCCGGGTGAAAGAGGCAGTATGGATACTGATATGCATATGTCATATGACAGTGATTTAGAAATTACTGAAGAGAGCGAGGACAGTGAATATTATTTTGAAGAAATTGAAGACAGCAGTAGTGATGAATATAGTGATGAAGACACGGAGCAAACATCAAGTATGCGTATCTCACGTACTGTCACAGGATCTCGTGGGCGTGGAAGGTCACGTGGGCGTAGCAGAGCTATAATGAGACCTAGAATTGCAGCACAAGCTTCCACAGGTGCTGCTGCAAATGCAGATGATTTTAGATGGAACGAATGTGAGGATTTTACTCCAACTATGCCCGTGTTTGCTGGTGTTTTGCTGTTTCATGCAGTATCACACCCTCAAGATATTCTAAAAAGAAGACCTGGTACGGGACTCTACATTCGACGGAGGGCATCACACCAGTCGCAAGGTAGATATAATTTATATTGTACTAACAACAATAGTGTTACTTTCAAAATTCACTGAATACTCATTTTACACAAATTGTGTCTGGGTGAGTGTGTAGGTGGTAGGGGAGGACAGCTGTGTGTGTCTACGGCCTAGGCTATCTCCCCTTTCCTTCTTATCGCGGAAAGGGGAGAGGCAGTGTGTACACAACAGCCTACTCTCTCTCTCTCTCTCTCTCTCTCTCTCTCTCTCTCTCTCTCTCTCTCTCTCTCTCTCTCTCTCTCTCTCTCTCTCTCCACATACACACGCACACAGACACACATACACACACACTTCTTATAAGATATGTTTATATGTGATCTCTTTTCTTCCAGAGTTTGCTGAGGCAACATTCTTCTTTGGTGCAATGCAGCGCAAAATTCTACTGTTTGTAGAGGACTAGAGGAGTGAGGACATGTCATCGCGCCAGAAAGTGTTGCCACATTTTTGTTTGTTTGTTTTGTTTTGCTCTCACTTATTCATGTAGCTGAGTTTTCATTTTGAGTTATGATTATCTAACTGGTTGAGTCTGGTGACTCGTCTGAGGTTACAGGACTTGTCATCGCTCTAAAAAGGGCTGCCAGATTTTTGTTTGTTTATTTTTGTTCTCTTTTATTCATGTATCAAAGTAATGTAATTACAAGAAACATTTATCAATGATGTCTTTATTTTTAGTTACTTGTAATAAAAAGCAGCAGTACTGATGACTAAGGTACTACCATGGATGTCTTTTCATTTGTAATAAAACATAGACTTGGATTACTGCAATAATAAAGAAATAATTTAGACAACACTTACAAGTACATCAAAACTCCTCACGGGTGCCTGGGTAGGGAAAGAGTTCCTCAGAAAACTCTTGTTCCTCGGAAGACAGGAGGAAGTCTTCGTCTTCTAAAAGTGATATAATACTGGCTCTTGATGAATGCGAGTCAGATGGAGAGGGAGGAGGGGGTCGGGGAGGTGAGAAGGAACCTTGTTGGGCAAGTAGAGAGATGTTTGACGGGGAAAGTTGAAATGATACGTGCGGGGAGGGAGAGTGAGGTGATAAAGATGGCTCAGGTGACGTAGGATGGTCAGATGATGGAGGAGGCTGAGGTGATAAAGATGGTTCAGGAGGAGAGTGAGGGTGAGGTGACGAAGGAGGATGAGGGAGTGGAGATTGTGGCAAGTGGGGGGTGGGGAGTTGTCCGTCCATCACTAAGTCGCTACTGATAGAAGCACGTGGTTCAGCGCGATGTTGCTACCATGGTGAGTCTTGGATTTGTGTCATCCTTCCCATTATTTTCATATAATTATATATATATATATATATATATATATATATATATATATATATATATATATATATATATATATATATATATC
The DNA here is from genome assembly GCA_036785275.1 of Cancer borealis. Lineage (NCBI taxonomy): Eukaryota > Metazoa > Arthropoda > Malacostraca > Decapoda > Cancridae > Cancer > Cancer borealis. Next base: position 37,667 of record JAXIVD010000302.1, on the reverse strand, counting down.
CCTCTTAGTGCGTATGTGTGCAATCATATTCAATGATACATCAGAAAATGCTGTGTGCAGGTCATTGTGTCAGTGTGTGTGTGTGTGTGTGTGTGTGTGTGTGTGTGTGTGTGTGTGTGTGTGTGTGTGTGTGTGTGTGTGTGTGTGTGTGTGTGTGTGACCATGAACGAAAAATTGTCTCTCTCTCTCTCATTGGAAGTACAATTATTTCATCTAAAAGAAATTCCCAAAAGGAGAGAGAGAGAGAGAGATAGATAGATAGATTCACGGGCAGCGATATCGCACTGCGGGTCATTTCTGCGCCACGGGACACAGCGGGCTGCAACACGCTTTCGGAAAGATATTTATGATACACAATAACTTTACTTCCATAGGTCATAGCGCGCAGGTTAGTACATCATTGCACTCAGAATAAAAAATATAATTTGGTTTTTATAGATAAAATTATCTTCTGGCGTTTCCTAATTTTCCAAAAGTTACCCGGAGATGGGAACGGAAAATAATTTAGCCACCCGGAAGTTAAGGGTTAATGCAGTCTTCTTCTTGATGAATTTCGACATTGTGAAAAACCATCACCATCAAAATACAGACATTCAGAGTTCAACCACTCCTTATTGGTTTGAATATTCCCTCGCAATTGTTGTTGTTCTGTGAAGGAACTCTCGGCTCGCCGAATTGTTTTCATCGTAACAATAACAGTCGGTTCCAATAATACCAAGACAATCATTTTTATTTTGTATCATTGTTTTATGGACACCTATTAATTTTTTTATCCATAAAATAATTATTTTTATATATATTTTACATATCCCATAACTTATAATATGGTAACAATAAACTGAACCCATAATATATACTCTCTTTTTAAAACACTAAATTGACTATAGAAAAATATGAGTATGACAATTTGGCGAGTCGAGAGCTCCTTCACAGAACAACAACAATTGCGAGGGAATATTCAAACCAATATGGAGTGGTTGAGCTCTGAATGTCTTTATTTTGATGGTAATGGTTTTCACAATGTCGGAATTCATCAAGAAGAAGACTGCATTAAACTACGGACTAATGTAAGATCTCGGGAGGAATTCCAGCAATGGAAAGGCGTCTTCTGTATGACTCACCAGGTGAGTCATGTTTCAACTCCTACAAGTTGTTTCCTGTTGGCTGCAGAAAGCTACTTCACTATTATAGTTGCTGATATGTCACCACGGCATCAAGCATAAAGGAGTGAAGAAAACTTATACTGGGTAAGTAAATTTTCGTCTATGTACAAGGGATGGCACTCGCAAGGAGTTGGCAAATAAACCACCTGTGAGCCAAGTTTCAGTAACTATTATTGCAGTTTCAGCCAATACACTATCGGTGGTTTTAACAAACTTGATGGTTCATATTTAATTATTAGGAGCATTTCTAACCTCATATTGGCCAGTCAGAAATGATTTCTTGGGATCCACCAATTAGATTCGGTTAGATTAGATCTGGTTAGGTCAGGGCAGGTTAGGTTGGTTTGGGGTATATTTCAGAAATGCTTCCTGACTGGCCAGTATGGGGTTAGAAATGCTCCTAACAACAGTAGATTAGGTAAAGTACTGGATACAGTAAATACTGTATCCACTACTGTACTGTACTGATGAACCTATGTAGGCTAGATGGCTATCTGCTAAATTTTTACCAAGTTCTTTATTATTATTGTTGTTATTATTATCATTATTACTATTATTATTATTATTATTATTATTATTTATTATTATTTATCAGGCATATCATACCATATGCAAATCATTGCCTCCATTAAGCTGTAGTAGTTATCCTTGTAAAGATTTAAAGAATTCAGATTGTGCCTGCCTGCCTTTAAAATCTGATGCACTCATAATAAAAAAAATATATAGATAATGTGTAGGATGAGTGTGTATTGTAAACATTGAAAGGCCGCGCGCTGCTCAATGACAAGATTTGACTATTGTTTTCATGTGTGGCTCATTATAAACTGACACAATGACGTGTGACAGTGACTGCAGCGTTTGCAAGAGGGAAGTAAAGAGAGGGACGAGTAGTAGAGGGCTATCTTGCCAGAAATGCAGGGAATGGTTCCACGCGGTATGTTTAGGATCAGTGTATCAGAAAAATGACGCCGTCCTGAAACTAAAAAACGTCTGGTGGTTCTGTAACAAGTGTGAGCGAGAGGTATCAGGAGATTGGGGTTTAGGAGAGAAAGCAGAAGATGCAGACCAGTATGGAAGAGAATGGGGGATGAAATTTAGCAGTAGGAAATGTAAAATCATGGAATTTAACACAGCGGAAGCAGGGCAGTGGGTGCTGGGGGATAATGTCCTTAAAGTAGTGGAAAGATTTAGTTACCTAGGGATAGAAATAAGTAAAGAAGGTATTGGAGGCAGTGAGCAGAGAAAACGTAATGAAAGTAAGGCAAGGAAAATGATGGGAATGATCGTAAGTGCAGGAAGCAGGGAAGTTAATAAGTATGCACATGGAAGATGTCTATGGAAAGAGATGGCGGTGCCACATTGTCTGTATTGATCTGAAATAACTAACTATAGAGCAGAGGATATAAGAAAACTTGAGGTGATACAGAACTCGATGGGCAGGTGGTGCCTAGGAGCCCCCAAGAGTACAGCCATAGAAGCATTAAGAGGAGAAATGGGGTAGAGCTCATTTAAAGAGAGGATCGAAAAAGGGAAGCTTTGTTTTATGAAGAAAATAGAAAGAATTAATGAAGGTAGATGGGCCAGCCAAGCATACAAAGCATGTAGAAACAATTCATAATGGCAGAGAGAAGTAGAAAGATGGAAAGTTAGAGGAGGAATGGAAGCAGGATGGCAGGGAATGGGGGTCAAAGAGATAAAGAATAAAGTAAAAGAGAATGGCCACCAGGAATGGAGGAATGGAATGGAAGGAAAAAGCATGCTGAAATGGTACAAAGGCAAGGAAAGAATATGCAGAGAAGAGTGGTACCAGGGGGACTGGCCAGGTAAACTGCTATTTAAGGCAAGAAGTGGAACGCTAGAAGTAAGGGGCAGAAACCGAGACATAAATGATTAGGTTATGTTAGGTTTAGTTCAGTTAGGTTCGGTTATATAAGGATTTTATATTTTATTGCCCGAAAGTTATGTTTCACCCTAGTTTTTTTTTTCTGGATTGACTTATTATGGCCTTTAACCCATAAGGTCCGATACAGCACCCGGGTATCATTGGCGGCAAAGTCCAATACGGTACCCGGGTACCATTGACGGCAAAGTCCAATACGGCACCTGGGTACCAGGATATTTAGCGACGCACCACAAATGCGCTATAATTGGTAACACTGCCAAATTTGGTACACTGGTAGGCCTACCCTTCCTCACTCACCCTAGCGAGAAAAATCGGAACTAGGCCTACAAGAAAAAACAACAAAAACAGTGCCTGTGTAAATATGTATATATAAATAATGTAAGGTAGATACTTATAAAGTACAGTGAATAGTATGGCTGTGAAATAAGTTATTATGAGTCTGTATATATGATAAAACTACTAGAAATAAATAATAAGTGAAAATAATGAAAGTGGGGAAAGTGGGGCGGGGACTGCCAACTCGCGCCACATTCCAACTTCCCAGCATTATTGTGGCGAAACTAACGTGGGTATTACCGAAATATTTTACGTGTATGTGCGCTTGACATGTATCTTGATAAAAATGTTTGCATGTAATTCTGTAAGACTCAATATTTTCTCAATTAAGTCAGATCTGGGGGAGTGGGCCCATTACCTTAGGTCGGATTTACCGGGTTAACCAAGCAATGGACTTTTAACACTAACGGACAGGGCTCCCTCCGCATTAATCAGTTAAATCGAGGGTCGATAGTATACATATATTTATATATAATATATATATATATATATATATATATATATATATATATATATATATATATATATATATATATATATATATATATATATATACACCGTATATACCGGACTATAAGACAAGGTTTTTTGCCAAGTTTAAGGCTTCTAAATCTAAGGGTTGTCTTATACACCGAGAATAAAACACAAACCTATAACTCCGTGATGAATATTCAGCGCCACTGTACTTTGGAATTCATTCTGCATGCACACACGTGTATGCATAATATATATATATATATATATATATATATATATATATATATATATATATATATATATATATATATATATATATATATATATATATATATATCATATACACTCACACACACACACATACACAGGCGTGCAGGCCCACCCTAACTCTATGGGTGTCGACTGTCGAATGTTTACTGATAACGTCACATGGGGGCCACAACACCGGGGTGGCGGGAGACACTGTTGATGAAGCTGCAGACGACAACCCAGATGATGCTGAATTTGACCCGTATGATGATGCCCTTGAACATGTATCTCAAGATATATTTGACATGCTTACTGTACCAGATGAAGATGATTTTGAAGGTTTTTAATTAAATATCTATGTTTCGAATGTTTGAGACAACTGTTGAAACAAGGTATTAGAGCGCGCCCGGCATGGCGGTGCTGATGTTTATGATGTTTCTTTACGTTTTGAAAAATTCAAACTATTGTTTAGTAAAAGTAATATATGTACAATATATAGTTATTTAATTCCTTTAACTACTTACATCTTGAGCAAGTAGTATTGGAAGTAATTGTTGGAGTAATAAATTAAGGACGGGTGAACGGTGAACCTTACCATGAGAAAGGGGATCGTCTAATATAGCGATAATAGCTCAAAACCAAATTTTTTTCCTCGAAAATTAGGGATCGTCTTATATAACCAGTCGCCTTATAGTCCAGTATATGCGGTATATATATATATATATATATATATATATATATATATATATATATATATATATATATATATATATATATATATATATATATATATATATATATATATATATATATATATACATATATACTGTATATACAGTAAGAACGGGCATCTCGCGTAATATAGTCTCGCGAATTTAGCATCTCGCGTCTATTTCAAAATTTCTGTCTTCTGCCATCTAGTGGTGTCAAACGAACATCTCGCACATGTGCATAGATCAGCGCGCCAGTTAAACGGTTGGTTTGGGTTGGTCGTGTCACGGCTAGGTCAACAACCATATTGCTATTTTGTTGTGCTAGGGAGCATATTTACTTTTGGTGTTCTAGTGAAAACGTTCTAGTGGAAGTACAATACACTGTAATAACAAGGAACATGAGTTCTATGAGTGGTAGTGGTGGAAACTGTGGTGAAAAACGTGGTGGATGAGAGAAGTGTGATTATCGCAAGGGGGTGAAGCTCAGGAAATATACACTCCAGGAAAAGAAAGAAATAGTTCATATGATGAACAGTGGTGCAAGAACATGTGACATTATGCGTAAGTTTAACTGTCCTGAATCAACAGTACGATCGCTCCCCACCACTGTCAGGCTACTCAAGCCAGTCACAGACTCTCATAACGTAAGTGGAATAATATATGAACCTTTATTAATAGTCAGAAAATGTTCAATCTTGTTTATTATCATACAGATGCATAACCTTGTATGTGTGAATTTTTGGCAAAATATTATTTATTCTTGGAGGGTTAATGGGAGTTATAAGAAGCTTATGTACCATATCTAAGAACCAATTATACTATTTACATGTATTTCAATATCGTTCATCTCGCAGTTTTTCATCTTGCGGCCAATAGTCCAGTACCAATTATGTGCGAGATGACTGTTCTTACTGTATATATATATATATATATATATATATATATATATATATATATATATATATATATATATATATATATATGTATACTGTCGACCTTTGATTTAACGGACCGCGATGTAACGGACTTCAAATTTAACGGACTCTGTCTGCTAATGGACAATCAACCAAGATATGGACTAAAGTCCGTTAGTGTAAAAGAAAGTCTGGTAGATGGCGGTCGCGTCTGTAACAGAATCCGTTAAAATCTAGGGTAAAACGCCCAACTTTTGGGCAATGAAATATAAAAACCTTATATAACCAAACCTAACATAACCAAATCTAACAATAACCTAACGTAACCTAACCATAACCTAACATAACACAATTAACCTAACATAACTTGAAAGTTTTTTGCCAGGTAAACAATGGTGAGCACAGCCTGAAACCTTCACAGATGTGTTGAGTACACTGTGTATAGTATGTACGACTTCATATTTATATCGATATCGTCCGAGCAGTAGGTATGCAGATTTACCCAAATACTTTTTGGCTTACCTTAACCTAAGTTGTATGTACAGTATATACAGTTGCACTCAATTGTTACTCCGAGTCAAAGGAAAGCGTCTGGGTGCAGCCATTAATCTTTATGCTCTGCCCATAATCAGCTGATGTCCACCTCCCTCCTCCTTCTAGGCATCAGTGTTAAAACCACCATGGAGTCTAATAAGTGTGCGTAGCTAGGTTAGGTTAGATAAGGCTAGCCTACTAATTTTTAGGCACAGACTCTTTATTTCTGGGCAAAGTATGATGCTTTTTCATTTCGAGAAACCTAACCTAACTCTAACTCCAACCTAACCCAAACCTCACCCCAACCAAACCTAACATTGCAGGACTGTAACCAGATACTGGTGTTACCTACTGAGGTGGTGGGTATATAAAAATTAAAACAAATGTTTTAATAGTTTCCAGAAGTTGATCTATATTGCATGGCATTCTGCAACCTTAATTCTATCTGACACGTAAATATTAACCTCGGGAGAAGATACTACACACACTTATTAGACTCCATGATGGTTTCAACACTGATGCCTAGAAGGAGGAGGGAGGCTGAGCCTAGGTACACATCAGCTGATTGTGGGCGAGCATAAAGATTAATGGCTGCACCCAGACGCTTCCCTTTGACTCGGAGTAAACATTGAGTGCAACTGTAAATACTGTACATACAACTTAGGTTAAGGTAAGAAAAGAAGTATTTGGGTAAATCTGCACAACTACTGCTTGGACGATATTGATATAAATATGAAGTCGTATAAACTATACATAGTGTATTCAACACATCTGTGAAGGTTTCAGACAGTGCTCACTATTATTTACCTGGCAAAACATCTTTCAAGTTATGTTAGGTTAATTATGTTAGGTTAGGATACGTTAGGTTATGGTTAGATTAGGTTTGGTTATATAAGATTTTTGTATTTTTTGTCCAAAAGTTATGCGTTTCACCCTAGATTTTTTTTTCCGGAGTGCAACATCATGGCCTTTAACCAAGCAACGAACTTTTTACACTTACGGACAGGGCTCCCTCTGCATTAATCTGTTAAATTGAGGGTCGACAGTATATATATATATATATATATATATATATATATATATATATATATATATATATATATATATATATATATATATATATACAGGAAGTTCTCGCGATACGTTAAATTCGCAGATACGATACTAGCCAATTAGTACCCTTTTTTCGATTTACGATACTTGATTCGCAGTTACGATATTAAAAAAAGGCGCCAAAATCAGCGTGGCGAGTTGGGCATGGCCAAATCGGCGTGGTGGTGCATGCAGCGCCATCACGACGCTACAGTACATGCGGCCAACTCCGACAACTAGTCATTCCCGTGCCACCATTACAAACACAGTGAAATCTTGTGCTCGTGATTTACTTCCATTAAACGATGAATTACGTAGTGATTGCGTAATTATATTCTTTTCTTTATTCAATTTGTTTATTTTTACACTAAGGTATGTCTTTATGTATGTATTTGAATCTGAAGGAGTGACTTTGGCAATGTGCTGGAACGCATCTCTATCTAATACTGTCAGCCCCCGCCGAACACGACTTATGTTTCTGAGATTTATGCTTATGCTTCTTACCTTTAGCACCATCATCTGCACCTCCTGTTCTCTTGGGTGGCATCCTGAATGGGTAAATGTGCAGCTATATATAAGAAATGAGCAAGTCTTCTTCGGAAAGTTGTAAACAACGTGTGGGACTGCACTCGTGGCTTCTCAACGAAGTAATGGTGACTAATTAAAAAAGTGCCGAGCCATGGGAGGTGCCAGACCACAGAGTTCCGGACTAAAGAGTTTTGCCTGTAATAATTATGATGGTAATAATTAAATTTACACCCACCATTCAGCACTAGCATTGTTACTGAATACTTTTTTTTATTTTTTATTTATTTATTTATTTAAATTTTTTTTTTTTGTATTGTAAGGTGCAACATTTTCGTAGCCTTTATTGCATGACATGCATTATTGCTTGTATTAAACCATCTCTTTCTTTGGTATTGAATCTTTTGTTCTTTGAAATTGCTAATGCACTGTGAGTGTGAATGTTTGTCACAGTAAATTTAGATCTTGGAAGGCAGACTCGCTTGCACTAGTAGTTTGTGTGATTAATTAATATTTTGTAACCTTAACTGTGGTTAGCATGTCTGACTACGAATCTTCTGGCCCGAATTCGATTCCGGGCTAGGGCAGTTGGCACACAGCTCATCCAGCTGTTTATCCTTCCAAATGGATTGGTTGAGTGAGAGGAGGGGAGGGGAGGGTTGTGATGAGCAAATGCCGAGGTAGGGAGGTTGGATGGTGTCAGTTCACCTGGGTTGAGTTCTCCTACTAGTCCTTCATAGCTTAGAAAACACTCAGAGAGAGGGAAGGAAGGATAATGGAAGCTTTATTATAGGAAGAGAGAAAGGAAGATAAAAATTGTGATGGTCGCTCTATCGGGGTCGGAGCGGTGTAGGACGGTTGGGGGTGAGACTTTAAATTTGTGGCTTCAAAATCGCCAAAAATGACTCTGTTCAGTTAGGCTTCAGCTAGCCGTTTTTACTGAAGTGTGTGCTGTAGGCTTATGGTTTGCTAGGAAGAGGAGCCAACTGCTGGAGAGAGTTTATCCATAGAAAAATATAGTTTTGTATGGAGCGGCTGTCAACACGTTTGCTGGGAGTGCGCATCTCTCTCTCTCTCTCTCTTTCTTTTTTTTGGGGGAAATTGTCTAGAGTGCTTGATTTGATTACCATCACCAATTTCGTGAAACAATTCAATTAAAAATTAAAATTTAGATGCATGATATTTGCTGCAGTTTACATTTCTTTGAAATTCTGTCATTTGGATTCACAGAGGAGAAAATGGTCGAGGATTTGCGGCAGCTGTGTTTTATGGGGTGTGTTCTTCCTCCATGGCCTTCCTGAATAAGGCTGTCATGAACTCATATGAGTTCCCATTCCCATTCTTCATAATGGCTTGCCAGGTATGTTCATTGAGATGTTGGTAATTCCTTAGTCCATGTGCTTTTAATTGGAAACAAACAAACTATTTACGACAATTAAACCCTGCTAATCCTCAAGGTCCTATATTCAGATAATATTGTCTAATTTTTAAAAATTTATTATCAGTTAAAACATTTTCTATAGACCTTTTTTACATGCATCAGAGATTCACAGAGGCTCATAAATCTGTTTTGCTACAAGTCATATGAGTATTGTGGTAATTAAACGTGACTGTATATGTACACAATGTGTTCTCACTTACAAAATATATTACATAAGAATACATAACAACAATCACCAGAAGACTTGTTAGTCTATAACTAAGGTATCTACTAGTACACTATGCATAGAAGAACAGGATAGAAGAAAACGAGACTTTCTCTCATCCCAACTCTCCTCTGTTTCCACTCCCATTGCCGTTGTGGAGAGATTCTGAACCACAGATTGTGGCTCGATGCAGTGATCCCTCAGATTTCTGTCTGGTCCACCCAATTTTTATTTGCTCTTTTTCTTTTCCTAGGTTTACCCTTGTTAATTCTTTCTTATCTTTCTAACCTCCCACTATCCCAAAAAACTTAAGACCCCTCACCAAACCTCTACTCTGACCTCTCCCTCTTACATGATCCAGACCAAGGACCCAGACTGTCCCCTCCTCCTCTCACCCTTGTCATCTCCCATCCACTACCACTAATCACCTTCATTTATCCAGCCTCTTTGGTCCTCACTAATAGAACAAATACAGGTTCACAATCTCTTATCCGAAAAACTTGGGACCAGACACTTTTTTGGATTTCAGAATTTTTCAGATTTCTGAATGGAAGATTTTAGTTTAGATTCTAGTTTTTTAGATAAAACATTACAGGGGACAGGATGGCTCAGTGGTAGAGTGCTCAGCTCGTGGTCGTAAGGTTACAAGTTTGCTCCTCGATCCCGGCAGTTACTCAGTGAGGGAGGTAGCGCTCTCTTGTCATCCTAGCTTTTCAATTTTTGGAATTTCGGATAAAAAATTATGAACCTGTACTTCCATATCCTTGCTCTTGCTCCATACTAAGAAAACACATTCCAATTTAAAAAAAATGCATTGAAAGACAGGTGGGTAGGATAACCTTCACACAACCTGACTGAACACACCTAGTCATTGTTGATTTAGAATCCCAAGCCGAAGCTGTACTTAGCCTCAAAGACCTTGAAGGGAAACCTTTTCCAGTTCCCCTGATACCCAACTGAACACTCGTACTGGTACCATTCTCATGAAATCTGCCCAGTGCGTGTCAGTTGACCCAACTGTTATTCTGATCTCTTTGAACCGATTGCAGACAAGCTTGATATCGCCCATGTTTCCTGCTTAACCATTAACCCTCGTAGCTGCTGGAGGTACCTAACAAATATTGCAAAAATTACATTCAAAAGACAAGGTCTTCTTACTTCGGATTCTTCCGCCTCTAATGATCCCAGTATGCCTATCCTTACCATATCACAACTCGTTTATTTATTTATTTTTTTAATTTCCACCCTCATAGAAATGACCTGCGTTGCCTACACCCTATTTATGTTCTTTGAAGTCTGATATAGTGACTTACATCTTATGATCCCATTTTCTTGAACAGATGTTCTCATGCCAATTACACTCCTGTTTTTACTGGTGCCTCTAAATTCCACTTTGGGTCTAATTTTGCCATTCTTTGATAAACCCACATACGCTATGATCTAACCATTCCACTATAACTACCGTATATTGCGGCTTATAAGTCGATCTGGCACATTAGTCGACTTCTATAATTTGACCCCAAAATGTTATACTAGAGGTTTACCTTGTAGAAAAGTCGACCCCTCTGAACTATTACTTAGCCTGGCCCAATGTCGGACTGAGTCACTAAGTACTGGGTTGTAAATTAAGTTTTATCTACATTAAAGTAAATAAAACAATTCAAACAGATTGAAAACACCACCGACTTCAAGCATTTCAACATAAACAGTCAGTTTTTACTTTTTTCTGTACTCACCTGTTTCACCACTATATCGGACAAATATTTACTTTTAAAATCCTAATGGTAAGTGTCCAATTACCAACAGTCCGGCTTCAAACATTGGAACAAAAGAAACGAAACGATCATGGTTGACTGCTCAGTGCTGCCACCTAGTGACGAGCATTCCGTTCGAACAGCTGTTTAGGCACGAAATACAAACTCCCCCAAATACCCAGTCAACCACGCCCCCTTGACAACCTGTGCTGAGGCTACAGTGCTTCGCCAGCATTCATTACCTATTCACTCACCAAGCCTGACAGAGCTTTCCTGACTAACGTGGAGCATTTCAAGAAGCTGAGCTAAATATCACCGATGGTGCCCCGAGCTAAGAAGATGAAGTATGCTGCCAGTTTCAAGCTAAAAGTATTTGCTTTTGCAAATTTTTGGTTTTTACCGTAAGTCTTAGTAGAATAACATGTGTAAACACAGCCCTTAGGCCAAGTTCAGTAGCAGTTTTCCGGTATCCTGATGTTGCTGGTGCAAATATATTTAAAGGTTGCTATTTTATATCTACCCTATAAGTCGACCCCTAGTTTTGACCATAAAAAAATAATCTTAAAAAGTCGACTTATAGGCCGCAATATACGGTAACTATTCTTTCCATTCACATATTTTGCCTTGATGTTATTTCTACTCTGCCATCTGCCTTTTACCTTAACATAGCACAATATGACCCTTACTGTCTGGTGCTTACTTTATTCTCACAAACTCATTCACTCGTATACGTGAATACACAGTGTTCATAAACCGTTAAAGGGGTAGTATTGCAGATCAATCATATGCGCAAAATGTCATAGCCGATGCATTATATGATGTGGGAAGTATGTTATTTTTCCTAATTTGACTGGACTATTATTCATTGAGGAAATTTGATGATCATTGTAAAATGCATTACAGTTGGATATAGCAATTTCTCTTTTGGGTTGTCCATTCTTATAGATCTTTAATCTATTATGTTTATTATGTTGCAGATGCTGGTGACGGTGCTGTTTTTGGAGGTGTTGGGTACCTTAGGGAAGGTCAAATTACCATCCTACACATGGAAATCAGCATGCAGCTTTCTTGCACCATCTATGGGCTATGCTTTTCATGCTACTCTTTCACTCATGGCTCTTCAAGGTTAGATCAATATAAGTTCCATGTTTCTGTTGACCGAATTTTCATTGTAAATCCTTCATATATTATTGTTATACAACCTGCAGTTGGACCTTTCCACTAAAATTTTTACTAGGTTACCAGAGCTGATTGGGGGCATGAAATAAATTTCAATAGAATGTAGTAGGTTACTCGTTATTACTGTTACCAAGATTTTATAAGTATGTTTCTGTAAGGTTTCTGGTATACATGATATACTGTATACTGTATACTGTATTTCACTTGAAACCATTAAAATGTATTTGAAGTATAATTTGAATGCAATAATGTGACTGAGTAATATTTATGCTGATGCCTCTGCTAAAGCTTCTGAAGAACTTGTTAAACAAGAAATTTTAGGAAAATAAGAAAATGAAGTACAGGTTGACCATCACTGACCACGGGACCTTAGGACTGCCGCATTTTCGAAATTTTTGTATTATTGATGTTTTGTCCCATGACTATATATGCTGTATCATAGACTACACTATACTTGACTGGACACTCGAAATCTGACCTTTTGCAAACCGGTCCTACAGCAGATTTTTAGAAAAATCAAATAAAATACTTAGAAATAAGATAGGAACCTCAAATAAAAAGCAAACACTTCAGAGTGATGTAGAGAATATGTTTATGAGCAACAAAAACAAATTAGTCAACCTACGTCATCAGTGGGCGACAATTATTAAATCCTAAGAAACCAAGAAAAACACAAAATTTGCAATAATTTCCAGGAATATTGGAATTTCAATCTGAAAACACTTACATGCATAGCCCATGTAGTCTATATTAATATGCAATACCATAGAATACACCATACGTGACTGTGCATTCGAAATCGGGTCTTTCGCAAATGTGTCCTGAGGCGATTTTTTGTTTGTTTTATTTGAATAAAATACTTAAAATCATCATAGAAACCTCAAACAAAAAGCAAACACCTCAGAGTGATGTGAAGAATATGTTTATGAGCAACAAAAACAAATTAGTCAACATACGTCATCGGTGGGCGACAATTATTAAATCCTGACACCAATAAAAACACCAAATTTGCAATAATTTCCAGGAATATTGGAATTTCAATCTGAAAACACTTACATGCATAGCCCATGTAGTTTATATTAATATGCAATACCATAGAATACACCATACGTGACTGTGCACTCGAAATCGGGTCGTTCGTAAATGTGTCTTGAGGCGATTTTTTGTTTGTTCTATTTGAATAAAATACTTAAAATCATCATAGAAACCTCAAACAAAAAGCAAACAACTCAGAGTGATGTGAAGTATATGTTTATGAGCAACAAAAACAAATTAGTCAACATACGTCATCGGTGGGCGACAATTATTAAATCCTAAGACACCAATAAAAACACCATATTTGCAATAATTTCCAGGAATATTGAAATTTTAAACTGAAAACGCATACATACATAGCCAATGTAGTCCATACTAATATACATGCATGCTTGAAATAATATTTGAAACTATTTCCAAATATTCTGTTTGGTTTTCTACGTTTTCACTGAGCATGGCAGGATACACAACACCTTAGTGTTGAGAGTAATTGTAAAATATAACCAAAACTTGAACACAACACCCTAAGTCACTCGTAATCAATTCACTCATACTCATACTTCACTCATACTTTCATATACCCATAAATAACATCAAGAAGAAAAAATTTAACATTCCTAATCAACTTACGATGTTTGCTGAGTGTCATCGAGAGAGCGTTTCTCAGAGACTGTGTAAAATAACTCCATTGTAATTCCTTATTGGTGATGGTCTCTAGTCAGCTTGTTGGTTTCATTGCCTCCTCCTCCTCTTCTATCTAGCAATGTTCTTTCCAATGATCTTATCACCATACATCACTTTCCCGGCGTACGTACTTTTCCTTTTATCCTGCCATGTTCAGTGAAAACGTAGAAAACAAACAAAATATTTGGAAATAGTTTCAAATCTTATTTCAAGCATGATTCAGAGTATACAATAGAAGCTGATGAAGCTACGGTCACACTAGGTTTTGCTAACGCTAGCCTGGCTTCCGTTTTTTCTGGATTTACAGCGATATGACTACCAGTCTGGTCAACGTAGAACTAACCTTGTGGAATCAGCTGATCATAACAACAACACAAGCCGTTATGGAGGAAGCACTTTTCTTCTTCTGCTCATGAACATTTTCCATGAGACTTATAATAGCGTCATGGGACCAATGAATTGAACTATTTATGTTGTTGACCTTTGTAAAGGATTGTTTTGGTCTTCTTCTTCTTCTTGTGACCTCTTTCGCCTTTTGCCTTTCGCGCCACGAATTGTTGTGAAAAATTCATTCCCAAGCCGATATAACGATTATATGACATTTGATCACAATCAAATCATATTCAGGAATGGTTATTTCACAATATGTGGTTTTATTTCAGAAATTATTGCGAATTTGCCAGATTTTTTTGATATAAACAATATGCTTTATACACAACTCCCACACGATTTTTCACTCAAACTTGTAATCTTTATGTTAATTTCCTATTTGGAAAAGTTGTAAAATCATTTTTTATGTTCAGCCATGGTTCAGCAATCATTACTGATTATAAAGACATGACATACAATGTCCTAAGTAGAATATGAACTGATATATGAAGTATTATCTGTCATCACTCATAGCAGCGGAATCTATAGGACCGAAATGTAATATCGTCTGTTAGCGATTGTCGCGAGTGCCCAGTCAAGTATGGTGTAGTCTATGGCTGTATATATTGTAAAAAAAAAATACTACAGTGCTTTAAAGAAAGAAAATTAAATACTAAATGAAAAGCAAATGAAAATTTAATGTTCAACAACAACAGTTCTACAGAATTTTAAGTCTCCACAAATTTCAACACCTTCACTTACACGAAGATTAAACCAGGTTATCAGCACTTGGTCAAGTTCAGAACTTTTCCTTCTGTCATTGACTTCCTTACAAATATCTTTTTTGATCCACTGTCAGTAAAGAACTTAAGCCCCTTTTCTTTCCGTTTTTTTTATATCATAGACTCTTGAAGACCCAGTGCCATACATTTCACAAACACTTCGCACAGACACACTGCTATCAAGTTTTTTTTTAGCAGTTTCACTTTCTCTGCGATCGACAACGAGCGATGTTTGCATTCTACGTCACTTCTTTTATTTGCTGAATCCATGATGAGACTATACAGTAGCAGATTTTAACAATTATGGCAAATAAATGAGAAAGAATGCTTGTTTCGTGTTGCAAGTATGAGCAAACAGCTGATTCTGGGTACAGCGCCATCAAAACATAAACGGCACCTCCCGAAAACAGTGGGGTGCCAATCAGGGAAATTTGAAACTGCACTCAGAAATTCATGCTGGAAAACTCATGGAACCAGAATATAAATTGCCGGAATAGTGATGGTCAACCTGTATATGGAAAATTGTAGAATTGATATAAGAAAAGTAATAATTAGGACTACACCTTCATAAGAAAATAGTCTTTTCAATCACTACTTCTATTTTATTACATAGAAGAATGCATTCTTAAAGTGCTTAAGTGGAATCAATGAGGAGGGCACTTCTGAAAACTGTAGATTTGATTATAGATTGATATTTTTGAGACCCTGATTATCAAGTGGCTAGTGCATTTGTCTCACAAATGAAAGATTTAAAGTTTAATGTAGGGTTCACACATCTGGGATCCAGTATCTGCGACTATCTGCGATGATGGGACTTTGATGTAGGGATCACACATCTGCGATCCAGCATCTGCGACTATCTGCGATGACGGGACTGACAAAATTTATGGAATCGCAATTTACATTGAAGTTACTACACTGCCCTGTCGCGTGGTGTGGGAGTCGCTTGACTATGCAACGCTCTGATGCAATCCTTTCCTGCCACACCGCAGAGCGTGGCAACGATGCCTTGCTCACACTGCGTTCACGCTGCAACTAGTCGAGCGATTTGACAATCGCAGAGGTGGCCTGTGAATGTTTTGAAAATTTGAACATAATCGCAGCCATCCTGAGTCGCACTAAGTTACTGCAATTGCCTGTGACTTTCTGTGACTAATTTTGCTGCCGCTGAGATTAAAGCATAGTAACCACTGTAAATTGCGATTCCACAAATTTTGTCAGTCCCATCATCGCAGATAGTCGCAGATGCTGGATCGCAGATGTGTGATCATAAGTACTCATCTAGGTAGATTTCATACCAGCAGGTATCTTTTCATATTGTATTTCCTGTTAACTTAACAGAGAATGGTTATGTATCTATTTCGTAGTTGTGAATTCACAGTATGGTGGTAGCAAAAGACCAACAGTCCTGTTTTTCTGTGTTTATCTACCTAGTTGTAGTATACAGGTCATAAGCTACACTCATGTGGTCCTGTCTCTGTATCTGTATTTGACAGTTTTTTCTTCAGTTGTTGTACATCTTTGACATTATCACCTCTTCTTTTAGTATTGGAAGTAACATATTTGATGGCATTTAAGACGCATGGGCATATAAGACGCACCTCCTTTCCAGGAGGGCATATGGAGGAAAAAAAAGTTTATAGTGTATTTAAGCTTATAATGCTTAAAGCAAGCTAGCAGTACATTCCCAAAGATTAACTATAGCAGGATTGCAGTAAGAAAACCATGCAAAAAACTAAAAGAACTATAATAGTAAATAAAAACATTACAAAATCACCTTAGCTATAGCAAAAAACATTACTGTATATAAATAGCACGCTAGCAGTACATATGAACAAAAAACAAGAGATCACAATAGCACAAAATAAAAACATTAGAATAACACTAACACTTTTTCCGTCAATGTTGACTTTCCGTATTTTTTTTTTTCTCGTCTTCTTTTTCCGTTTGCATTAGCCAGACGGACATAATCATCTTCACAGGGCAAGATTGTTCTCAACTTCTCAAATCAGAATTCACTTGATGATGTGAAATTATTTGAAGTAAACCACCTACTTGCATGTAAATTTAAAAAAATTAAATTTCTCAAATGATAAGAAATATTCAATTGAATAATTGCACATTAGGTAACATTTGATTTGTGGTTTCATAATAAACAACAGTGTCTCACATGACTAGACTGTTGTTTACAAATTCGGAAGATTTTGATTTCAAGCCAATCTTTCCTCATGTTGGGTATTCCAAATCTGACACCATCTTAGATGCTATTCTCTGTAATTTTTCCAACTTCAACACATGCTTTTTTTTGTGAGGGGACCATACTTGCAGCATGTTCCAGTTTTGACCTAATCATTGAAGTTATAATTTTTCTCATCATATTTTTATTTAGGAAGTGAAAAACCATCCATATATTTCTTAGCATCATGAATGTGTCACCAAATATTATATGTATATATTTCTCTAGTGATAAGGTGTCCTGTATTACCACTTCCAAATCTTTCTCTTCTTTTTCTATTGATATAATATTTCATCCTAACTGATATGTCCATTTGGGTCATATTCTACTCTTTCCAATACATGGCATTTTTAAAAATTGAATTCTATTTCCCATGTCTTGCTCCATTCATGTACAGTAAGAACGGTCATCTCGTGTAATATAGTCTTGCAAATTTTGTATCTCGCATCTATTTCAAATTTTCTGTCTTTTGCCATCTAGCGGTGCCAAACGAACATCTCGCGCATGCGCATAGATCAGCGTGCCAGTCAAATGGTTGGTTTGGGTTGGTCGTGTCATGGCAGGAGCTGGGTCAACAACAATATTGCTAATTTGTTGTGCTGTGGAGCATATTTACTTTCGATGTTCTAGTGAAAACTTTCTAGTGGAAGTACAATACACTATAATAACAAGGAACAGGAGTTCTATGAGTGGTAGTGGTGGAAATCGTGGTGGAAACTGTGGTGAAAAACGTGGTGGATGAGAGAAACGTGATTATCGCAAGGGGGTGAAGCTCAGGAAATATACACTCCAGGAAAAGAAAGAAATGGTTCAGATGATGAACAGTGGTGCAAGAACATGTGACATTATGCATAAGTTTAAATGTCCTGAATCAACAGTATGATCGTTCCCCACCACTGCCAGGCTACTCAAGCCAGTCACAGACTCTCATAACGTAAGGAGGGTTAATGGGAGTTATAAGAAGCTTATGTACCATACCTAAGAACCAATTATACTATTTACATGTATTTCAATATCGTTCATCTCGCAGTTTTTCATCTTGCGGCTGATAGTCCAATACCAATTATGCGCGAGATGACCGTTCTTACTGTATTTTGTATATGTCGTTCTGTAACTCTTCACAATCCTTGTAGATTTTTTCATCCTCCTCATCTTCAAACAAGTAGTATACATAACTGCTTACTCCTTTTGTTGTCATTTACATATATTAAAAAGACATTATTGGCAAGACCTCATCGAATACCTTATTTTAAATCTAAATATATACAATCTGTTCATCCATATCTATCACTCGGGTAGAAACTTAAAGGGACGTCAAGAAACGATGAAAATTGGAAAAAAATTAAAGTGAAAATTTCTACAGCTGCGTGTAGCATTCAACTTCATATATACGGAGTATTTCATTAAAATTTGCCATAGTTTTATGCTTATGGGAGTTTATCCCCCTCCCCCCACTAAACTCGACCCTCTGATTCTTATCAGTCGGCACAATATATATTTTTTTGACAAAAAGTACAATTATTTTTACGAAAATAGTACCATCAAAAGTGACAACTGGCAACTTTTCCTCTATGACCAAGCTTATATATATACACCCCCACAGGGGGCAGGGAGGGACCAGGAGCCCAAACACAGAACATTATATGCCTTGACATCATGATAAATGCATGGAAATTAAAAAAAATTATCTTCTCTATTAAGAATGTTCACGACTAATAAATGAAGAAATAAAAACCATGATATCACTTACTTATGGCTGACTATATACAAGTAAAAGTTTGTGAAAACTTTACAGGCCCATATCTCAAAACATAAGTTATATACCTTCAAACTATTACTACTCCACCATTTTTTAACCAATTTCAGTGAAAAATTATACACAATGCCTAAGCTTGTCTGATTGATAAAATAGAGAGCTGTTTTTGATATCTGAAAGGGTTGAATTTTGTCAAATTTTTTTGTTTGTCTTTGAAGGTGATATCAAGATTCAAAACTTTAAAATTTCACATTACTCAAAAAACTTATTTAAAATTTTTTCTCTATTTTGTTGAAGGTTAGAACCAAACTTTTTAAAAATTTTCTCTCTATTTTGTTGAAGGTTAGAACCAAATCCTTACACCAAAAAAAAGTTCATGCAAGTAGAAGAACTATTACAGGACTAGTAGGAATAAAAAATTTTTTTTTTTTTTTTTTTCAAAGGGATGAAAGGGGTGAAAAATGAAAGGCTCACAGATTGGGTTTTATGGACTAGAAATGATCTTTATGGCGTCCTTAACTCCTGAAAAAAAACCATAGCAATAATTCAATAAATAAATTTTTTTTTAGACCAGCCGGTCCCCTTAAAGAATGGAAAAAAGCTGAGTCAATGCCTATTTTAAAAACGGAGACAAAGAAGAGCCACTTAAATATAAACCAGTGTCATTGACCAGCATAGTATGTAAATTATGAGAAGATTATCCAGAAACAATGGACGGAATACTTAAAAAGAGAAGGAATAATAACATAGACAATTTGGATTCAGAACAGGAAAGTCATGTGTTACAAACTTATTAAGGGTTTTTTCTGTTTTAAGAGAACAATCAATTGGCTCAGTCATTTCTTGTTTACACTCCTTCAAAATGTATCCTGATACTCCATCTGGTACTGTTACTTTTCTCTCATCCAATTCCTTCACCATTTCCTTTATCTATTCTCTATTTATCCTGATTTCGCACATCTCGTTTTTCCTCTTGTCCTTGCGTTTTTTTAAAAATCAAATTATGTTGTAAACACTTTCTGAAAATTCATATTGAGTACTTCAATCATTTGATTAAATTTGTTTTCGGGACCTCATATTCTCCTTATTTTCGTTCAATCTAGTTTTACCTTTTTTTTTTCCATTAATAACTATAAAAAAGTTTTGGTTCATCCTTACATTTGTAAACTTTTTTCATATCACCTCTCTACATATATATATATATATATATATATATATATATATATATATATATATATATATATATATATATATATATATATATATATATATATTGTTATGTGAATTGATATTTGTTTTCCTATTTTTATATTGAACAGGAATGAACATCCCCATGTATGGAGCTGTGAAGCGGTGTACACCACTTGTCAACTTGATCTTGGCTGTGGTCATCCTTCGGCGTCCATTCCCATCTTTCACACTAATTGTGTCTGTCCTCATCATTATCATAGGCTGCTTTGTGGCAGGTGCGTGCATACCTGTGTGTTTCTACCAAATCTGTATACCAGGCTATTATCTCCCTTAAGGGAGATAATAGCCTGGTATACAGATTTTATGTATCCAGGTTTTATGGAGACATTACTTTTCTCTCCTCCTCTGCACCTTATCTTTTTGTAGGAGAGTATACAGAGGAGGTGCTTCCGAAACCCCTAACTCCATCCCTTTTTTCACCTTTTACAAACTGCAAGGATTACGGAGGTAAAATTTCTTTACCCTCCCCCTCAGTGCTATGATAACTTTATATGTACTTAGGAAATATCTTCCTTGGATGTCTAGACCTCACTTTATGGATGAGAATTTTTGTGCAGCTACTCTCGAAAATATGCCATTCATTTCTTCACTGACTGATGCCAAACATCAAGTTGCTCAGCTATTTGCTCTGTTTGATGGCTAGCTTCCTTCAGTTCAATGATCTGGGAAGTAGTTTGCTGAGACAACTGCTTGTAGTTCCCCATATTGTCGTGAGGGAACAGAAAACAGCAAAGATCTGAAGCCACTAATGAAGAGAAGGTGGAAGACCACAACAGAAAACACCTCTTAAAAGTTAAAACTAAATTGGCCAATCCCTTTCGACTCTCTCTAAATACTCAGCCTCCCTTACCTGTAAAAAGGAAATTTCTCTGACAACCACAGAGCCACTGAATTAGGATTGCTGGATCATGGTGGTGACCCTGAGATGCTTTGATATCTTATAGGCACCATAAAGTTCTGGGAAGATTTAATCACCCAAAGGCATATAGCTTTTTTTTTCTTGATACTGTCCTGGGTAACCAAGCACGAAATTTTAACAAGTACTAGGTTATAGGTTAAACCTTCTAATTTTCAAATACCCAGAGGTTTTACATTTGCATCAATGTCAGTATTTACAAAGTACTTGCCGTTTCAACATATCCATATCAATGTCAATATTGTATTGGATTAGTAATTAATGTATTAGTACTGATATGTGTAAACATATTGCCATTGATACATATCTAATAACAGATTCCATTTATTGCATGCTTCTCAGCCACTCGATTTTAAAACTACTAAACCTTTCACACAAATCATATCCTCAATAGATAAAGATATCAACTTTCTGTAATACTTGCATGTGCACTGTCGGAATATGAAACACTGTTTATAATGATAAGCTTTGGATCAAACACACCATAATGCTGGTTGGAGAGTTGAAATATTATTGTATTACTAATTTAACTAGTGTATTATTATCTTTTCAGTATTGGGTGATTTAACATTTGATGGTTTTGCTTACACCATGGGTGGGCTGAGTGTGTTGGCTCAGGGGCTGTACCTGACACTAGTGCAGCAGTGTGCCGAGAATCACCGATCCACCTGGGAAATTTTACAGCTCAACAGTTACAACACCCTTGCACCATTCATTATTCTGTCTGTTCTTTTTGGAGAACCAGAAGACATTGTGAAGAGCAAGTACATTACAGGTAACATGATTTGTGCTTTAGCTATATTGTAACCAGTATGGTATAACTGAGGTATGGAGTTGTGAAATTGTTGTAAACGTTGCTACCAGATGTATGCCTCCTAGAGGAGGTATCTTAGCTCATCCCAACTTCCATAGGGTTTCCACTGTTATTTCATCTTTTAAAAGGTGCAACAACCATGAGTTGTTACTTTTAGCATTTTAACCTGACAAACTGTGATCCAAGAAATAAAATTCTATCTGTAATGAATAAACAATACTTGTAGATTTGCAATTGTAGAAAATAATGTTGCTGTCACATCACACTCGATTGTTGATGCCTGTTACTTGTCTTATACTGTTAATGTAGAAAAGTTGTGATTATACAAGTAGTTTGGATCCTTCAAGTGTTTGTGTAGCAGGTTCTTGTATAACAAACTGAAGAACGTATGGAGAAAAGGGGGTAACGTTCCTGACTATAGGCATTCAATGTATGAAAAAGGAATGATATGATAAATATATCTTTATAATATTTTCACCATATAAATTAGATTAAATTAATATTGGTTTTAGAAATTCATAAAAAATAAAACATTGAATAAAATAATGCTACATGCATTGTGTAACTTTGACTCAGCATGAATAGTCCAGGCAAGATGGGAAGATGAAAAACAGGTAAGGAAAGAGTAGTTAAGGATGTTAATGAAGCAACAAAAAAGAAAAAGAGAAGGCTGTAATAAAAGTTTTATAGAAAATGGAAACAATAAATACTTTCAAAAAGAACAAGTGTGAAACTATATTTGAAGATATTGATAGGGACCATTCATTGAGGAACACTAAGCAGAAGGTTGGACTGGAAAAGATTAAAGAATCCCCCCGAACTAGGCATCTATAGACCATATAGTTCTGCTAGGGTTAATGAGAGAGTGCTACCCCTCTCACCAAGAAGCTGCTGCGAGCCAGGATCCAACTCGCAACTTTTAGGTCATGAGCCGAGCACTGTACCACAGAGCCACCCGATCCCTAGGTAGGACTGGAAGGAATAATTGAGATAATTATATAGTAAATGAGGAGGATAGCATGTGAAAGAAAATGGAGGACATCACTTAATGAAATACTTTAAACAAAGGAAGTAGGATAGGCCTTTCAGAATAAAGTTTGAAATACAACCTGCAGTAATAGAGTGCTGATAGGAACATGGTAATTGAATACCATACAAGAATACAAATGGATAAGAATAAGGAAAGACCTAAATGAAAGTTACCGGAAACTATGAAAAGTATTGTAAGAGTTAAGGATGGCATAAAAAAAAAGTTAAGTATTTTTGCTAGTTATAAAAATCATGAGATTGAATGTGACGATAGTGAGAAAATAGAAATTAATGAGATTCATATAATGACAAATGTAGATAAAAGAAAAGCTGTTGGGCTTCAGATGTACATCTGAATATAGATAGACTATTATTCCATGTAGCTGTCAGCTTTGTGTACATATCAAAGTTTTTGTCATGAATGTATGCTATGCATGTTAAGTTTGCAAGAATCTTCCTGCCTTTAATGTATGAGCGAGTTTATGGAAGTTTAGAATGGATAACTATTAATGGGTTATGTATTTTTCAATCAGCTTATTTCCAAAAAATACTTAGCTGTTTATCCCCTTGTTTCAGATGCTGGCTTTCATGTTGTCTTTTGGATACTAGTGTCCATGGGCTCTGTGCTGAACTATTCCCTCTTCCTGTGCACAGCTCTCAACTCTGCCCTCACTACCTCTCTAGTGGCAGTGGCCAAGTCTGTTATCCAGACACTTATTGGCCTCTTTGTTTTTGGAGGCATTAAATTTCATCCTCTTAATATTGTTGGTGAGTCATTGTATTGCTCTTTTTCATGCACTAAAGTAATCTGTCTATTTTTTATTACTAAATTTAGTATATGTCTTTGTTGATTTGACAAACTATAGTTTACCTTGGATTAGATCAACCTTGAATATCCACTTTTTCACTTATTAGTTGACAAGTATCATGAAATAAGATTGAATCTTATACTGCATGTCATATGATGATTTTGATAATTTTTCAATACACTACTTCTGATAAAACAATCATTTAAGAGTTCTAGCTGATTCACATTTTTACTTTCTCCAAGGCATTGTAATGAATACACTCGGAGGATTTATGTATTCTTACACTAAATATCAAGAGGGACAGAAGACAGAGGATGAAAATTTTAACAAAGTTAAAATTGGTTTCCATCCTACCAATCTACAAGATACACAAGGTGCTAGTAGAGAAAATCTCAGCCTAAGTGAAATTAAGATTAGCTAATGCATTGTCTTAACTTTCCTGATGCTGTCCGAAGCACAGAAACCACATATACTGAAGATGTTGCCTTCTTCCATCACTCATTTAGAATGATAGATGTTTAGAAATGTAATCTAAATTTGTAGAACTACTAAGAACCAGTTTTTAGATAACATTTATTTACTTATATACATTTTTGTAAACTCTTTTTAAGGATGACACTGAATATCAATCTGCAAATATTCTTGTATAATTTATCCATCTTTGGTAACGTATTTATTCAGAGGACCATTAATCAGTATAAAATTATATGTGTATGTATCAACCTAGTTGTAGTATACAGGACCTGTGCTACACTTTTGTGGTCCTGTCTCTGAATCTATTTATCCAATTTTTCTTTCAGTTGTTATATATTCTTTGCCATTATCATCTTTTCTATCAGTACATTCCAAGTATTTATACTTCTCTGAGGAAAGCTGCGCACTTGAATTTTGTGATTTTCTAATTTTGCTACCAAGACCCCAAAATAAAATTTTTTGATGAAACTCTAATTTTGCAATATAACTCAAATTTTGCGGGTAACGTCTGGCCAAAGTGGGAGTTTCCGCACTAGTTTGCACGTAATGTTGGGCCATTCTGAGGCCCGCCCTGCATTCAACAGCGACTTACTCTCGGCTTGTGAGCTGAGCTCAGCCAATCACAACACAGTGTTTCTTGAGCCCCTACCCCCCTCAATATGTATCGATGTGGTTTTGGAGCTGCTGCCAAATCCCCGATGGGGGATATTTGTTTATAAACAGACCGGAAGACAGAGCCGCAGAATCTTAGATTTCCATTGCCGAAGAAGTTTAAGCTAATTTTCTTATCTGTCAGAGACTGAGGTTTACCCAGAAACAGTGCACTAAGATCTTTTGAAGTTGTAGAATAAGTAATTAAAACAGTGAAGCTAATACATTCGTTTATATGATGAAATAAGACTTTAATATTGCTGCCTCGGTAACAAGGAATTCGTATTACAACAGATGGTCAAGAAACAGCCTTAAATTGATTTTCTTATGGATAATGTTTATGTTTTTCTTTATTGTAGGATGTATAATTACATATATTTGTGTACAAACAAGGTCAAAAATATGACTAAAATCACAAAAAATTGGGCCGTTACTGATGATGCTGACCAAATTCAATTTTCCCCATTAGGTTAATGACTCCAATTTTGTGAATTCGAATTTTGCTGCCTTGCAGTGTCAACCTATTTCTGGCAAAATTGGAGGGAGCACTATACATGGCTTTTTTTTTTCTTCCCTTTTTTTTGGCATTAAATTCCATTCTGCATGTCTTGCCCAATTAATATACTATATTGTTTATGTTGTTCTGTAACTTCACATTCTTTGTGGTTTATTATCTTTCTTAGTACTTTTGTATGATCTGTAAACAGATTTCTGTAAATGCTGCTTCTGTCATGTCATTTACATAGACTAAAAACATTATTAGTGCTAAAAGTAATCTCTGTGGTACTCCACCATTTACCTCCCTCCATTCTGAAATTTCATCCTTTACCACTGTTCACACTGGTGAACCACCCATGTTCTATATGCCTACTCAAGGCAATGATATTCTAGATCTAGTATTCACAAACGACAGTGACCTCATTCATACTTGTGAAGTTGGCGAACCTCTAGAAAACAGCGACCATAACATTGTTAGAATCAAGCAAAACCTTCAAATTAAAAAGAAAGAAAATGTGCTGCTGGTAAGTAACAATAAGAAAGCAAATTTTGCAAAAATTAAAAGTTAGTTGGATTCAGTCAACAGAAATCAGTCCTTTGATCATAACTGCATAGATTAAATGTACAAGACGTTCACATGAACAATCAATAAATGTAAACCATTATGGATAACTGATTGCTTACAAAAATATTATAGCTGATAAGAGAAAGGCATACAAAAATTATAAACTATTAGTCTACCTCGGATTTTACTGCCAAGTGGCCAGAGACTACCCAAATTGCTGCCATACTGTCCTCAGAGGAGACTTACAATGTTTATATGCATTTGAGGCTGTAGCAGCAATAGCCTCTCTCGTTCTCAACATTCAAGGGAGAACGTAAACATTCGAGGTGTCACTATAAAAAAATCTAAAAACCTACACCAAATAATAGGTAAGAGGCAAATTCATCTTTACCTCCATAAAGCCTACTGGCGCCAACGGTTTGTGATAAAAAAAAAGATAAATTACCCATGACTAAACTTTTATCTGGTGACATCTCACAATCTGCAAAATAAATGGAGTCAAAGAAGCTTGAAAACAAAATCACAACCAGGAATCCCTTTCAAACTTGGAAATTCGGTAGGGGTAAAACAAGAGGCTTCTTGTGAAAAAAAAACATTTTAGAGAGTTTTCGTCCTTATGAACAATTGAACCTGTATGGTGACACTGTGGAAGGCCCTAGTCCTCCCAAGGCTAGAATACTGCTGCTAGCTTTGGACTCCCCACAGGATCGGGGTCATCATCAAAATAGAGGCCCTACAGAGGACTCTCACAACCAAGATATGGGGTCTCCAACATCTTAACTACTGGGAACTGCTGAAAGAGCTTCGCCTTTACTCCCTCCAGAGAAGACGAGAGCACTACCTGGTGATCTGTGTTTGGAAGACCATAGAAGGACTTGTATCTGACGTAGGCCTGGAGATCAACAACCACATCAGATAGGGACGACTATGCTACATCAAAAGAACGGAGGCTACTACACAAAGGATGAAGATAGTCGCCCATAACAGCTTCACAAAATATGGGGCTTGTCTCTTCAATGCTGTCCCGAAGGCAATTCGGGAGCTATCTGGTGTCATGATGGACTCCTTTAAGCACCAACTAGACAGATGGCTGAACACAGTACTGGATGAGCCCTCAACACCAGGATACCCCAACACTGCACCCAACTCGCTAACGGATAGGCAGAACAACCGGGAAGCAAGGTTGCCTGGACACAGCGTAATCCCACCTTAATTGGGCTTTCAGAGGGCGAAATTCTACAAAGTAAACAAAGTGTAGTATTGATGAGGTTGTGTGGCTTAGGCAGAGGTGGAGGCAGGTGTGGGTGACATCTAGGACGCGGGAGTGTTTTCAAGTCAGGCTTTTGTATTGGCAGCTATTATTAGGGGGAAAATACACAAAAAGTGTACATTCTAAATGCATGCCCTAGTTTCTACACATAGCATATCACATTTCCTCCAGAAACTCTCACCGCGTCAATCATCCTTGTACTTGTCTCCCCACACAGTCCCAGCAACAACACCATCCATTCCCTTCCAGTTCTTTCAATCACTTCATTCATTTTCACGTCAATCATTCTTGTATACTTGTCTCCCCACACAGTCCCAGCAACACCACCATCCATTCCCTTCCAGTTATTTCAATCACTTCATTCATTTCACGTCAATCATCCATTCACGCGTCTCCCCACATAGTCCCAGCAACAACACCATCCATTCCCTTCCAATTCTTTCAATAATTTCACATCAATCATCCTTGTACTTGTACTTGTCTCCCCACACAGTCCCAGCAACAACACGATCCATTCCCTTCCAGTTCTTTCAATTACTTCATTCATTTCATGCCAATCATCCTTGTACTCGTCTCCCCACACAGTCCCAGCAACACCATCCATTCCCTTCCAGTTCTTTCAATTACTTCATTCATTTCATGCCAATCATCCTTGTACTCGTCTCCCCAGACAGTACTAGCAACAACACCATCCATTCCCTTCCAGTTCTTTCAATCACTTCATTCATTTCACGTCAATCATCTTTTGACTCTTCTCACCATACAGTCCCACCAACAACACCATCCATTCCCTTCCAGTTCTTTCAATCACTTCATTCATTTCACGTCAATCATCCTTGTATTTGTCTCCCCACACAGTCCCACCACCAATACCATCTGTTCCCTTCCAGTTCTTTCAATCACTTCATTCATTTCACGTCCCATTTCTGTTAGAATCACACGCATCATTTACATTCTGTCACGGTCATACTTCTCACATTCCAGTACTACATGCTCTACTGTCTCATCCTCTCCCACGTCACATATCTGGCACACTTTGAACATAAGAATTGAGGAGATTGCAGGAGGCCAGTTGATGACCTACATGAGGCAGCTTCTTATCCCCCACACTTGGAATAATCCAATATTTAGCCAAGCACTATCCCTCTTTCTAAGCAACAGCTATGAATCAGGATTAACTCGCAACCTTCAGCAATAGACCATATAGTTCTACTAGGGTTAACAAGCACTATCCCTCTCTCCAAGCAGCAGCCATGAACCAAGATTAACTTGCAACGTTCAGCATTAGATCACATAGTTCTACTAGGGTTAACACGCACTATCCCTCTCTCCAAGCAGCAGCCATGAACCAGGATTGAACTCGCAACCTTCAGCAATAGACCATATAGTTCTACTAGGGTCTCCAAGCAGCAGCCGTGAAACAAGATTGGACTCGCAACCTTCAGCAACATGGTAGCAATAGACCATATAGTTTTGTTAGGATCAACGAGATTTATCCTCTCACCAAGAAGCTGCTGTGAGACAGGATCGAACTTACAACCATTAGGCTACGAGCAGAGCACTTTACCACAGAACCACCCATAATAATAAGTATGGCTCATTACAAATACTGGAAGGGAATATCTGTATATAAGCACAACAGGGATGGTTCTCTTTCCTCCCCGGAAGGAAAATTGAGGTACACAGTGCACATGTAGAAAGTAAAGACCAACTGTGAATGTCCTGCTTCTTTATTGTAGAACAAAATTAATCGGTGCAGAGATGGTGGCGGGCATGTATATGAACACTGAAAATGCCTACAGCTGCCTGACTTCAATTCAGAGTGTGTGCAATGAAGGTGCTGTACAATTTGTCAATTGATAAATAACTAATAATAAATCAATTTATTTATATATATATATATATATATATATATATATATATATATATATATATATATATATATATATATATATATATGTGATGAGGCAGAGGATGGGAAAGGAAGTGAGACATCAATGAAAGGTTTTGAAACACAGAGGGTGTTATTGTAAGTTGAATGTTATGAGGCAGAGGATGGGAAAGGAAATGAGGCATTAATGAAAGGTTTTGAAACACAAAGGATGTTATTAGAAGTTGAATGTGATGAGGTAGAGGATGGGAAAGGAAGTGAGACATCAATGAAAGGTTTTGAAACACAAAGGATGTTATTAGAAGTTGAATGTGATGAGGTAGAGGATGGGAAAGGAAGTGAGGCATCAATGAAAGGTTTTGAAACACAGAGGGTGTTATTGTAAGTTGAATGTTATGGGGCAGAGGATGGGAAAGGAAGTGAGACATCAATGAAAGGTTTTGAAACACAAAAGTTGTTATTGTAAGTTGAATGTGATGAGGTAGAGGATGGGAAAGGAAGTGAGGCTTCAATGAAAGGTTTTGAAACACAGAGGGTGTTATTGTAAGTTGAATGTTATGGGGCAGAGGATGGGAAAGGAAGTGAGACATCAATGAAAGGTTTTGAAACACAGAGGGTGTTATTGTAAGTTGAATGTGATGAGGTAGAGGATGGGAAAGGAAGTGAGGCTTCAATATCAGAGATGATCTCACTAGGGGTAGAAGGAGACGAGATGATTCTCATGTTATATATAATTCATCCTCTCTCCAAGATCCCAGTACTACTATTCCTACAATAATCACAAATCAATTTTTTTTCTAAAAACTGTCCACTCCCATAGAAACAACCTCTGCTACATACTCTATCTTATGTTCTTCTAAATCTGATACACTTTTCTATTCGTGGAATTTGAACTCCTTTACAGATGGCTCTAAATCCTTCTTTGGCTCTGGTTTTGCCGTTCTTTTACAAACCCACATTCTCTATTTGATCTAACCATTTCACTGTAACTAACTATTCTTTCCTTCCATATACTTGCTTTGCACATGACCTTTGATGTCTGGCACTCACTTTATTAACATTAACTCACTCACTCACTACAACCATTGCCACCCAGAGCCAGTAGCAGCAGCAGCACATTGTTCACATAACAACCTCAGTAGTGGGTCTTTCATGTGCTGGACAATGACCGCCCTTGTTTTGAACTGCTTCCCACAAACATCACACTTGAACTTTTTCAGGTCAGATTGTGTCACATTGTGCTTGGTAAGGTGAGAACTTGCACCGAATCTCTTCCCACATTCTTCACATTCATAATTTTTAACACCAGTGTGTGTATGGATGTGTTGAGTGAGGGTAAACTGATTAAACAGGATGGAGTCTAAAGCTTTTCGTCTCATCAACTCTCCTCCTCTAACTGACTGTCTTGATTCTTTAAGTCACCGACACAATGTTGCATCTTTATCTCTTTTCTAACGCTATTCTCATACTGACTTCTCTTCTGAACTTGCTAACTGCATGCCTCCATCCCTTCCGTAGCCTTGCTGCACAAGATTTTCTACTTCTTCTTATCCTTATTCTGTTCATCTTCCTAATGCCAGAGTTAACCAGTATCTTCACTCTTTCATCAATTACACTGGTAAATTTTGGATGTTTTTCCACCTGCCTATGACTTAAACTCTTTCAAAATAGGAGTGTCAAGACACTCCTAATGTTAAACAAACTCCACCTCTTGCTTTTATTCCTCCTATTGTCCTCTTTACAGGATCTGGCGATAAGCGGGATTTATTTTACTGTATTTTTGTTTGCCCTTGGCCAGTGCCCTTTTAATGTAAAAAAAAAAAGTAAAAAGTAAAATATTCAAGCAGTGATCACGACTTCATGTGAGGATTTTTTTTTTCTCGCACAGAATAGTTGATGAATGGAACAATCTGCCAAGTGTGGCAGTAATGGTAAAGACAGTGAATAATTTTAAAGCTAAGATTGATCCGTTGATAAGGCAACTGGGGGGGGGGGACCACCAAATGATCCAGTGATTGCTTACTGCCCTGATTCTGAACCGACCACCTGAAGTTCACTGAAGCTGAGATGGAGCTGGTAGGAATACTGGAAAGAATAGATTCAGGACATAAAGATAAAATTAATGAATATATATATATATATATATATATATATATATATATATATATATATATATATATATATATATATATAGTATATATGTGTATATATATATATATATATATATATATATATATATATATATATTTTTTTTTTATATTATTTATTTATTTTTGTCGGGTAGGCAGTGGCCTGGTGGCTGGCGCTCGGGCATACCAGCTCAGGGTCCCACATTCGAGTCCTGGCACATGCTGGCTACTTTTCTATGGTAATACTGCTGAGTGGCCTAAGATCATCCACATACTGCCATAACACTATCCTCAACAGGACTGTAAAGCTACATGTGCAAGGAGCTTCCGCTGACAGCATGAGTCTCTCTATATGAAATGAGGTGTCACTCAAAAAATCTAACCCAGGCTACTAACTGGCGGAGGCCGACTATCTAAGGCCTCCATTGAGGCTACCGGCATCACGGGTAAATGATAAAAAAAATATATGCGTATATATATATATATATATATATATATATATATATATATATATGTATATATATATATATATATATATATATATATATATATATATATATATATATATAAATAAATAAATAAATAAATATATATATATATATATATATATATATATATATATAAATAAATAAATATATATATATATATATATATATATATATATATATATATATATAAATATGTATATATATATATATATATATATATATATATAATATATATAATATATATATATATATATATATATATATATATATATATATATATATAATACATATATATATATATATATATATATATATATATATATATATATATATATATATATATATATATATATATATATATATATATATATATATATATATATATATATATATATATATATATATATATATATATATATATATATATATCACAAACACTAAATTATATTTTGTTTATAATATTCCCAAAACATGCACGTCCTTAAACATATTACCATTACCAATTTGATACATATTGTCACCAATTAGGTGGCAG
>JAXIVD010000301.1:175000-187449 GCA_036785275.1 Cancer borealis | reverse complement strand
CTACTACTACCACCTTAACTACTACCACCAGATTGCCTCCACACTGCATGATGAAGTGAGTCTTTACTTCACTTCGTGTACAAACAACATAAGAAGACCCTCGGTTCCCTCCTCTCCATCAACCTGCCAGGGAAGATCAAGCCTTTTATCCAGGTAAGCCGGCCGGGCAGACACAGGTAAAAGGAGGAAATTAAGGATCTAAGTGTATATTATTATTTTTTTTGTGTGTGTGTGTGGCATTTATGTTATGGTAATTTTTTTTTTTTTTTTTTTTTTCTCTTGGTAATGTGTGTGTGTGTGTGTGTGTGTGTGTGTGTGTGTGTGTGTGTGTGTGTGTATGGTGTGTGTGTGTGTGTGTGTGTGTGTGTGTGTGTGTGTGTGTGTGTGTGTGTGTGTGAATTAACTTATATAGACATTTTAAAAGGTATAAAAAGGGTGTTTGTTATAAAGTTGTCAAGATATTTATCCAAACTAATACTTGTACAATATTGAAAACAAATGTAGTAGAACAAAACAAAAAGTATTTATAAAACTTCAAATATATATGCAAACAAGTCTTTTTCAACAATATATATAAACAATAAACATTAACCTGGAACGAGTAATGGAAGGAAAAAAAAAACTAGAGGGGAAACAGTGAAAAGTGAGGCGGAAA
Organism: Cancer borealis; assembly: GCA_036785275.1. NCBI lineage: Eukaryota > Metazoa > Arthropoda > Malacostraca > Decapoda > Cancridae > Cancer > Cancer borealis. The sequence goes on along the minus strand of JAXIVD010000301.1, from coordinate 186,794 downwards.
AAAAATAACGATATATTCTGAAACATTTCCACTATTTCCTCTCCAGTATAGTGACATAGATACAGTTTTATGATATATTTACGTCTGGTAGAATTTGTATTGTGCGATATACACTACAAAAAATTCCTCCTATTTATACAACGAAAGAGAAGAGACCAAATGAATAATATAATAAATAATATAATATAAATAAATGTCAGTTGGATGCCGCTTGAAATAAAGAAAAAACAAAAAGTAGGAATGAAAGACAGGATAAATATAGCGTAGGAGAAAGTTATGATAATTTCCTTCATGCATATCTTTCTTCTTTTTTTTTACTAACTACATACTAATATTAAAAGCGACTCTGCCAAAAGACATATCATTCATAAATTCTACACAAAATTATATACAAATTATACTTCAAGGGTTACTTACATGCAATTCTAATGATATGTCTATTATATATATCCTTAGCACACCATGTACTGAAAAGCCATATTTGTAGTATTTCAGAATCAAACTACAGACTACACCACTAACAACATTTAAACTAATATCTACTTTTACCTTCGCTGAGACCAAAAAAAGGACAAGGTTTTATTGATGTATATTTCGTGAAGTTTACATATATCCAAGTAAGAAAATAGACGTAAAAAGTTAAGAATTATATATATTTTGCTTGATTTTACCTGTGCGTGAGGTGATTGGCAGGTATTATTGACTTTCTTACCTTGATACACAGTCCTCAGGTGACCCTCTTACCTGCCTGTTATTTTGACTCCCTCATGCACACTTTCCTTCACGTTCAAAAGAGGAAAGTGTCTGGTGTTGTGTGAAGAGTTTTGTCATGTCTTTGTTTGGTGTTTTAATTCTGTATTTTGTAATGTGTGTGTGTGTGTGTGTGTGTGTGTGTGTGTGTGTGTGTGTGTGTGTGTGTGTGTGTGTGTGTGTGTGTGTGTGTGTGTGTGTGTGTGTGTGTTTCATTATTAATCTACATCGAAATATTTTGTTTGGAGTTTGTTGAAATATTTTTATGCATAAATCAATCATGTTCATGTATATATACATATAATTTTTTTTTGTTTATATATTTTTTTGAGTGCACGGCAATGTGATGGAAAAGTTCGATTATTCACGAAAGTTTTTTATTCTTTTTAAATTTATGTAAACCTGAATTATGAAAAAAAAAAAGATTCCTCATATCAATGCTTTAATGGAATCACTGAACACTCACCTCATATAAGAAAAAATAAATATATATTGAAAATGTTGAAATAAGCCTCTCAGGTAAATATATAATGAATAGTATTCACTCTATTCATCATCAACATTTACATGATAGATATTACTCAACCTTTCCATTATAAAGATTTATCTGATGGAAAGTTGGTCATATTTTCCATAAGGTAAATCTTTATAATGAAAAAGTTGAGTAACATCAATCAAGTAAACGTTAATAATGAATAGAGTGAATACGTGAATACGGTTAATGATTATAATGAAAAAGTGTTGATTAATTCTTCCACAGGTGGTGTCCAATCTGAAGACACAACGCCTTAACTTCTTTTACCACGTGAAGGAAGACGCCAAGACCCACCAAGCGTCCTTCCATCTGCCTGACAAGGTGAGGCGCTGAAGGTGTAGGTGTGGGTGTGTTGAGAGGTGGAGGGAGGGAGCTATGCAGTCAGTTAGTTAGTTAGTTAGTTATTGAGTATGTATGCGTGTTTCAGTTGTCAGTCAGTTAGTAAATCAGTCAATCAATCAATCAAATAATCAGTCAGTCAGTCAGTCAGTCAGGCAGGCAGGCAGGCAGTCAATCAGCCTACCTTAGCCTTCCTTCCCCTTCAAACACTGCCACATGCATCACCTCCCCTCCACCCAGCAACACTAAGCATCACCTTACCCACTCACCACAATGATCCAGCTTCCTCATCCACCTGACCTTTCCAGACATGCAACTGTTATTATTTGCATTTGACCTTTGACCTAACATGACTTTTCCAATGATGACCTAGTTTTTCGTTCCCTGTGACATGTTCGTACTATTTTTATAACCTGTGTAGCTTTTTTCGAAATAGATATATACCATTTTCTTTCTTTGACCTTTTTTTTCGACTACTGACCTTTTCACACTTCACTGACCTTCCTTTCTTGACCTAATTCTTCGTTCCTTGTAACATTTTTCGTTCTATATTTATAAACTTTGCAGTCTTTTCGAAATTGCTATATACCATTTTTCCCTTGACTTTTTTTCTTCACTTCACTGACCTTCCTTGACCTTTGTGCAGGTTGGGTGGACTTGGACTCGCCTTCTGCTTAGCGTGAACCAGACAGATGCTCGGCTGTGGGTCAACTGTGCCCACTACAGCAAGGTCAAACTAGCGGGCCACATCGACCTTCAAATACCCTCAGGAGGCCTACTCTACTTCCGCCAAGAACCAGGCCTCAAGAACAAGCTGATAGTAAGTAGTAAAGGTGATAGTAGGGAGTAGAAAAATAGTAGTATAATAGTATATAAAAAAAACAAAAAGAAACAGTGAGAGAGAAAAGAGGAAGAAGCTTTGGGTTCAAAAAATAATCTTCACAAAAAGATAAAAATGCTCTTGACTTCACTCTAGCGTGTTGTTGCAAAGTGGTTTCAGGGACATGCTGCTTAGAGGTCGATTTGATTCTTCCTCTTGAGTTACGAGTTGGTGCAGCATGTAATACCGTGTGTGCGTTAGGAGGAAAATGGTGTAGGGCGGCGGTAAGGGAAGGCTGTTTGTGTTATAGACAGTTAAGAGAGTAGTTATAGCCATTGATAAGAAAATGTTCTATGGTATATTAATGATAGAGTTGTTAAAGGCACTGATAAATGTTTGTTATAAGGGAAGATAATATTATGTTGATATCTAGTCTACTCGTCCTCTCTTTTCTCTCTCTCTTCTTTGTCTCTTCTGTGTCTCTCTCCCTTCCTCCATTTCTAAGCTAGTGATAAAAAAACAAGTTGTTATAGACAGAATAACGTTATGTTGCTATAAACGGTGATGATAGAATGTTACAAGTACACTTAGGAGAGTTGATCTAGGAGTTTTGCATATAATGAGTGAATGGTTGATAGGTATTATGGGAATTTAAGTTGACTATGGTTGATTAGCTAAGCAAGTGGTGGTGGTGAAGCTTCGTGACACCCAGCACACAACACGCAATGCAAAGATTTCCAGTAAGAAGTAGTTATATTGACATCAGTTCACGGCTTAGCATTACACAGAACAACGATAATGTGACAATTGAGGGAGAGAGAGAGAGAGAGAGAGAGAGAGAGAGAGAGAGAGAGAGAGAGAGAGAGAGAGAGAGAGAGAGAGAGAGAGAGAGAGAGAGAGAGAGATTAAAAGAAGTTTGTGAAAAAAATATATATATAAAGTCACAATACATTACTGGTCATGTAGAGATTATAGTCAATTTTCTTTTTATAGTTGAAGGAAAAAAAGATATAACGTTCAAAATTTACCTGACGAATTCGGTAAAAAATAAAGTAAAATAAATGACTAATAATGATAATAATAATAATAATAATAATAATAAAAATAATAATAATAATAATAATCAGACGAGTTGTAATATGAGTCATGAGGGAGGAAAGAAAGAAAGAAAGAAGGAAGAAAGAAAGAAAACAAGACAACGAGGGAAGTTTCCAAGACGTAATGAGCTTGGTGCAGGGAAGGGAAAAAAAGGGAAAGGGAAAAAAAAGGGGGAAAATAAGCAAGACGAATTACTTGTGGTGTTTCCAGTGACACTCATTACTTCCCAACCTCGATAATGGGGCTTCACTTTGTCAAACGGGAAAAAAATGAGTCCTCGAAGTAAGTTTATAATTAGAGAAGGAGGAGGAGGAGGAGGAGGAAGAGGAGGAGGAGGAAGAAGAAGAGGAAGAAGAAGAAAAGTCCTCTCCATATTTCAGGGTCAACTTAAAGGAGAACATTTTTAGAACACTTGCATCATTTCACAGGTGGTGGGGGGAGGTAAGGGGGGGAGGGGAAGGGGGAGAGGGTATTCCTGAAGGAGTTAAGTTGCATCCTCCTCCTCCTCTCCCCTCGTTTCCTCTCCCCTCACATGATTCCCTTTTCCTCCTCCTTCCTTCTTCCACAATCTTTTCCACATTCATCTTTCCAGCATCTTCGTGTCCCCTTTCCTTCCTCCTCCTCCTCCTCCTCCTCCTCCTCCTCCTCCTCCTCCTCCTCCTCCTCCTCCTCCTCCTCCTCCTCCTTCAGTGATTGCATTCCCCAGAAGTCCTAATGCAAACCACCAAAGTCTGCTTCATTTCATTTTCCTCTCACACTCAGGATTCTCGAAAATTTGCAGTTTCCTTCCTAAGAGTTTACTTCCAATTTCCTTTCAAATATTTTCGTTGTGCATGTTTACTTAAGTCATCCCTTTCTTTCTTTCTCTCTCTCTCTTTATCCATTCTTCTTTTATTCTTCTCCTTTCTTCTATTTCTTTCTTACCTTTCCTCTATTTCGTCCCCCTTTCCCCTTTAGTAGGAAATAGAGGGATGTGTGGAGGGAGAGAGTGAGGTGAGGAAGGTGAGGAGGAAAAAAAGGGGGAGAGTGAGGGAGAGAGGGGAAGGGAGTGAGGGAGTGAGGGGAAGGGAGGGATTGTCGTAATCTTTTACCTTCCTTTTTCTGGATTCTCTTTTATCCTTCGTGCTTTTAAGAGATAAGGAGATGAAGAGAGACGCGGGGATAGAGAAAGAGAGAAAGAGAGAGAAAAATGATAATGATAATACGTAGTGATAATGATAACAGGAACACACTATCACCCTCACCACAACCACAACCATCACCACCACCGTACTAACAATCTTTCCTTACAACCTTTACTAACAACCTTTCCTTACAACCCTTCAGGGCAGCATCCAGATGACCAAACTCATGAACTACAGCGTGAACAACCGCATTTGGAAGTGTTCGTATGACTCTCAGTTCGGACCCAGCTGGCGCCCACCTCTCCTCGGCTAAGTGCACCCACCTGCTCCATCTCCTCCACCTCCTCCACCTGTTCCACCTGCTCCATTAGCCCACCGCTCCTCCCCCAAAAGGGCGTCTAATGTATAACCACATAACCATATCAACGGACTCTCTTTTACCCATATGAAAGACGGTATTTTTAGTAGTTTATTTCTCCTAAGTCAACCTTACTTAGTCTCCTCGTCCACCCACGTCAAGATCAACAGCAAATGAACAAGATTGAAATGACATGAAATCACAACAACAGAAGTAATGAAATAACTCAGAGCGAAACTTTATGAAAACTTTTAAAAGCTCTTTATCCTTATGAAGATCCGATGAAGCCAAGAGATTTACTACGGCAACTTGAAGAACTCGCTCTGTTTTCTTCAAGTCAAGACACGAAGAAATCAAGACCAGAACCCTGCTTCCCCACCCAGGTCAAGAGGTCACGTGACACCAATAGATCTGACCCCCTCCTCCATCCACCTCCATGTGACCTGACCGCATATCCAAGACCATCACCTTCTAAGCCAGCAAATTATACGGAACATAGAGGTAAAAAGGATTATTATTATGTTTTTTTATGATTTAATTGAAGTTATTATTAGTTAGGTGATTAGATACTATTTTTCGGATGAAGTTAAGTGATTGTAATAGCTGTAGTTAGTATATATTATTATTATTATCTTTCTCTCTCTATTTCTATCTATCTATCTATCTCTATCAAATATCTGAGGTTTTTAGGTAATTGATAAGAGGTGACTGTGCTGTTGGCAGTAGTGTGTGTGTGTGTGTGTGTGTGTGTGTGTGTGTGTGTGTGTGTGTGTGTGTGTGTGTGTGTGTGTGTGTGTGTGTGTGTGTGTGTGTGTGTGTGTGGATGATAACACACTGCTGCGTCACTTTTCCCCTGATTTCTGCTACATTTTCCCCCTCTGTGTAATGCCGTTTGTCCTCTCTAAACGGGAGACAAACACCTTTTTTTCCGCTGATGGCGAGGGGATGACTAGCTGTTTTCCCTCAAGTAGAAACGGAACATATACAACCGTAACTTAGGAAAGACAATATTCAGTTACAGAATACTTGGGGAAAAAAACTATCAAACGTATAGGCCAGTTTTTTCCCGAAGGTAATTTTGAGGAAATACTAATTTTGGTAGCCCAGGACTTAATATTGTTACAGGTAGTACCAAAAAATATTCAGTACAAGTAACTGGTACACGTATAATTACAGGTGACTTGAAGAAAAAAAAAATCATTAGTATTAGTAAAATGAAGAATATGCAATTAATTAGAGGAGACTTTGATACAGGTGTTACAATATTACCTGTAATAAGCCCAGTGAGACAAAAGCTTTATAATTCAGGGTTGTGTCTTTGCCTTAATGCTTGCAGTGATAGAAGGAACAACAGACCACAGGGAATAAAAAGACAGAAAGAAAGAAAAAAAGTGGAGGGTAAAAGGATAAGATAACGAGGTCTAACTATAAACATATCCTTCATCAGCGTTCATAGAGGTCATAAATGATATATCTTAACCCTGCATGATACTCCTACTTAGAAATATGCATCCACGAATGAGGAAGTAGTGAGTATATGTATGTATATTCTTGCATAATGGTAATGATAGGCATGTGTGATAATATACATATGAATACTAATTATAGATTACCACGTGGAGAGAAACCAAACCACGTCTCTTGTGTTTAACCTTGGACCGAGGTTATGTATGTATATTTTAGGCTGTGTACGTATATGTAGACCTCTGAGGGTTAGTTGGTTTACGTACATATAGGCCTTGTTTGTGTGTACTTGTAGATGCACCAAATACCTGGAGATGTTAGTCTGGAGTCTGTACGTACATGTGTGTGTGTGTGTGTGTGTGTGTGTGTGTGTGTGTGTGTGTGTGTGTGTGTGTGTGTGTGTGTGTGTGTGTGTGTCCTTGCGCTCTCATAACCCTAATGAGCAACTTCCTTTGTACCTGAAAAATGGTGATGATGGTGATGATGATGATAGTAGTAGTAGTAGTAATAGTAGTAGTAGTGATGCTGGCAGTGGGTGATAATGGTGATGGTTGTAGCTTCCCCTTACGAGACATAAGTAAAAATGGTGATGATAATAATGGTGATGATAATGATAAATGGTGATGAAAAAGAGGGTGTTGTATTTAGTTGGTGTTACTGTTGCTGTAGGGACTGACAAAACTCGCTTTTCATGTGTGTGTGTGTGTGTGTGTGTGTGTGTGTGTGTGTGTGTGTGTGTGTGTGTGTGTGTGTGTGTTTACAGGTACACAGTTACTGGTGGCTAGACTCAATCTCTTCACAGGTGCCATAGTCATCTTTCACCAGTCACAGTCGCGGCCAAAACCAGATTACCTAAAGGGTGTGTTTGTGTGTTTGTGAGTGTGTTGTCATCAGGGTGGCGCGGGTCGTCTGTTAGTTTGTAGATTACTGTCACGTGGGGCTGTCTGCTGAGTAATGCTGAGCTGATTAAGGCCACTGGAAAGTTTTTCTTTTTCTTTTTTTCTTAAAGTACGTGGTGATTTTTTTTTCTCGTTTTTATTATCGTTTAATCAAAGTACAAAAGCAGTAATTACCTAGTATGGAAACAGTCATTTAATTAAATCGTTTCATTCAAAGTATCTCATATATTTATTTTTATTTTTATTTATAACTTATCTATATACAATAAATATTAATGTCTATCAAATAACTACGTGACTGCCATTATAACTTTTTCTTCTAATATTGTAACTATAAAATTTTTCCCTTCCCATCTCCTAACAACCAGCATTACTCACGTAGTTTGCAGCCTCTTAGTAAGTGTTCCTCTTAGACTCACATTTCCAGGTATTGTCTTTTATATTTTCTCACACGGACATAATGTAGACTAGATGAAGAAAAATATATATACTAAAACTACTTGCTGTCCTTACTAACAATAACCTTACTAACTGTCTATGTAACTGTAGCTAACTGGTAGAACGTAGAGAGAGAGAGAGAGAGAGAGAGAGAGAGAGAGAGAGAGAGAGAGAGAGAGAGAGAGAGAGAGAGAGAGAGAGAGAGAGAGAGAGAGAGAGAGAGAGAGAGAGAGAGAGAGAGAGAGAGAGAGAGAGAGAGAGAGAGAATTTAAAAATTGCGTAGTAGTAGAGGGAGAAAGGGAAAATAGTTTTTTTCATATACATAATGATTGTAGCCTCAATAGGTCTGTAATACAATTCTGGACTTGAAGAAAAAAAAATAGCTATTTTTATAACCATTATATCATACGGTCATAATTACGTAGCTCCAAGGATTCTTAAACTTAAATAATTATCTTCATAATTTAATAGTCATAAATACCAACGTGTGTGTGATTATGGTATAGTTCAAGGTTAATTGCCGGCACGTCCTCCTTTCCTTGGGGCCCAAAGGTGACTGACAGAGGGCCCAAGTGACTATGAAATAAATATGCATTCTCTATTTAAACAGCCAATAAGATGTGTTGAGGTTAAAAGAGGGCGGGGCATATCCATGAGACAGCCAATGGGATTATGTTTGGGAATGAGTCGTATAAACGGATATGAGTTTCACTTTAAGAATCTGAGGAATTTAATGGAAGATAAGAATTAGTTAATATTAATAAGAATGAGTCTACGTTGGAAATAGGCAAGATTATACTCGTTTTCCTTACTAAAATGTCCGATAAAGAAAACGAGAGAGAGAGAGAGAGAGAGAGAGAGAGAGAGAGAGAGAGAGAGAGAGAGAGAGAGAGAGAGAGAGAGAGAGAGAGAGAGAGAGAGAGAGAGAGAGAGAAGCACAAATATGAAGTTGAAGCACTTGCATATTAGAAAGTAGGACAGTTTAAGAATATATTACACCCCTTCCCCCCTCCCCTCCCCCCCCTCCCCTTCCCCCCCCTCCCCTTCCCCTCCCCCTCCTCCTCCTCGTGGGCTGAAATACAGGTGTTATTGCAATCATCACCGAAACTACAACAACAATGACAACAATGAAACGAAAATATAAGTAGACGAAATTAAATGAAAAAAAAAAAAAGTGAACGCAAGTAAAAATATGCAAGTCATACTTATATTGCAGATCATCGAAGGGATTTATGATGTGAAAGGCAAATTTTGTATAGCATTTTTTTTTTTTTTTTAGTTAATCTTTTTTTTTTATAGTGTGTGTGTGTGTATCCAAATAGAGTTGAATTGGATTGAACTTTAGAGTATCAGTAAAGAGTAAGAGTTTAAGTATGAGAGTCAAAGTGCATTCCTATCACGCAGTCATACATCTCATACCCAAAAGAAGAAAAATAAAAAGAATGTACAATCCATAAGGTTTAAAAATACAATTCAATCAATCTTCCTTCTATGTATTTATATATAAAAAAAGGAAAAGGTTATATGACCACTCCGTTCATTCATCATTATGGTTATCTAAGTGTCAGAAAGGATTAGCTAGATGAAAAAAAACAATAATCATCCTTTACCATTATGAACGAAACCAGATTACCTGTGTGAGTGGCAGAGGTGAATGCGTCTCAAGGTTACCTGAGTGCGAGTATCAGGTCATGCTCTCTTTAGCCCTTTAAACTCAGTGCAAAAGAAGGGCTTAACGGGCGGGGAAAGTGAACCCAGTGCATAACCTTAAGGTGTGTGTGTGTGTGTGTGTGTGTGTGTGTGTGTGTGTGTGTGTATGTGTGTGTGTGTGTGTGTGTGTGTGTGTGTGTGTGTGTGTGTGTGTGTGTGTGTGTGTGTGTGTTGAAGGTAATAATAAGGTACAGGAGACTCATTATGCATTTACGTGAATATGTGAAGAAGAGAGAAAGAGACATAAATCTGTCCTCTCACATTTCCTTTTAAGTATTTACATTTATTATTTACAATATTTGTTTTCACTTAAGCACACACGCTACTAACGTATAACCAACACTGAGATCCTCGATAACACAACGGTATACGCTCATTTATATACAAGACGAAAAGAGAGAAAACAAATAAATGACATATATTTATATCCTGAATTCAGAACAAGAAAAAAACCACTTTCACTTCTCCTTTCCTCACTTTTGTTGCTTCATCAAGGTGGACGCCGTGCTAACACTTGTACCTGGGAAAAGGGGACGTTTGTGTCATGTTTACCTGCATGAAGAAGTGGCTTGTGTGTATGGTGGGGGGGAGAGCGTTCCTTACGTCACTCTTATATGTTGAAAAATAATGTGTGTGTACCTCGTGTCGTGCACTGAAAAGTTACGTTGTTTTTTTTTCGTTTTGTTATGTACTAAATGTTTTTCCTAATTTTTTTGTTCTCACGTTGTGCTCCATGACCCGTCAGGATAGGATCAGTGACCTGGTCGAGGAGGTATACAAGTACATGTCGTGACTTACAAGTATCGAGGTCATGATCAAGCCTTACTGTTTCTTAAGAGTTGGTGTTTCTTGCTGGATTGGCCTCATTGCTTTATTTATTTTTAGAACAGCAACCTTCGAGAGGGAAAGAAAAAAAAAACCTGAAATTTAACTTTTTGCAAACACGAATTTTTTTTGGGTTAGTATATTTTCCATCTTATAATTATTATTGTTGGCGATTATTTCTATCATACTTTTATGGTCAAGTATATTTCTTTTATAGTGCTTGCAGGAATACATAATTTCACAATCTTTTTCGAAAGGTTGAAACATTTTTATCAGATTCAAAACGTATCTAATTCTTCAAAGACTTATAATAGAGTGTGATGATATGAGGAAGCTCTTTACCCTCTTGATAAACATATATTGTATAAGTAATGACAGGATGGGATGGAAGAAACATCCGGGGAGAGGGAAAAAAAGTTGTTAGAAGCAAAATAAGATCCAATGACCTGTATCAATTCTTTGTGATAAAATGCATGACCACACTGCAGACCGCAAGAGATGTGACTGCTGTATCAGGCGACCCAGCGGCCTTGACGAGCACTAAATGAGAGAGGTGAACAGCCTTGATTGGGCTGGTGGTGGAGATGGGTACTCAGATCTTTGTTTCATGAGCCACACGATAGGCAGAGGAGGTGAAGGTGGCAGCAGTTCTACACCACTCTCACTAGTGAGTCTGCGGGTGATAGTTCAAAGCGAGGAGACACACACGTGGTTCTCAGTGTTGTGTTTGTTTGGTGTTGTGTTGCATTCAAGCATCTGTCAATACTATTCAATAAGACAAAGCTATGATTACCGTGTGTTTAGATACAGTGTTGTCTGTCAGAAAGTAGTGTGTGTGTTTTTTCAAAGTGTTCTCAAGCAGTTGTTGTGTTTTATAGAAGGATTCGATTCTGTTTATTTTCGTATAGTGTATCTATGAATTACTGTCCATCGCTACTAGTGTCTCGGTGTTCTGAAAGTGATAATACCTTCATGACAAAGATTCTCGTACCTATTTGAGACGCGTGTACAGCCACTACATCAACACTTCAATCATGCAGCCTCCAGGTGTGTGTGTGTGTGTGTGTGTGTGTGTGTGTGTGTGTGTGTGTGTGTGTGTGTGTGTGTGTGTGTGTGGTGTCAGGACGTTTATATACACCCACTGGCAAGAGGTAAACAAATAATTTTCGTGAACATTTGTGACTTCATATATTAATTGCTTGTCATAATATATTCCAGGTAAACACAGTCATTATATTAAATGTTTACAGAGAGAGAGAGAGAGAGAGAGAGAGAGAGAGAGAGAGAGAGAGAGAGAGAGAGAGAGAGAGAGAGAGAGAGAGAGAGAGAGAGAGAGAGAGAGAGAGAGAGATAACCGTAGCTGTCACCGTTCGTCCTGGATTACCCAAAAGAGGGTATTATATAGACTGATAAGAATGCATATCAGGGCTTGGG